>JARACY010003405.1:0-33476 GCA_029255725.1 Scrobipalpa atriplicella
CAGGCAGGAAATCATATATGCACCTTTATATGTATTTTACCTTTCTATTGAAAACTGTACTAAACTGACTGAATTTTAAATCAGTTCGTATTCCATATCTTGTCTCCATGGGTGATAGCCCTCAGATGACCTAGTTTGGTGGCGATCTTCGTCCAGTCTTATCTGGGTTTAGATTTAGACGGATTAGGTCGGCCACACGCGCGATAGATAGCGGCCACGTAATATTTTTTTTTAAATGTTGGTTTTTTTAACGGGCTATGTTGTTTAGTAAAAATGTAAACAATTTTTTTCATAATAGTACCTATGAAAGATAAAGAAATAATAAATTCGTCTCGGTTTTTTTGCACATTTAGCTTTATTTTTTATATTTATATTATATTTTATTCTTTGATAAACAAATTGGAATGAAATTAATTTTTTTTATCAATAAATACATATATGGTTATGTAGTACTGTTTTGTATCGTATAATAATTTATTAAATATCTATTAAAAAAAATCATCTGATATAGACATAGCAACTAATAAAATACATATACTCTTTACACAATTTAGGTAAGTAGGTATATAAAAATGTCTAAACATAATATAAACTGTAGATAATCCTACCTACTACGTAGTTATATAGGCTTATTAGCGTAAGCGTGGACAATTGATACGCTAATTCCTATTAATTTTATTAATAAGATATGACTGGATATTGCTGAACATAAGTAGTTCGATCAATGTGAATAGCAAAATACAACCACAGCGTTCTTATTTTCCTTACTGTTTATTTTTCGATCTATTTTTTTTTGTCTATCTAAACTTATTACTTAAAAACCTAACTCCTTCTCAATTTATGCAATTTTGACTTTTTAATTTAAAAGTTAGGTCCATAATCATAACATGCAAAATCCCTTACAAGTCAAAGTATATGTTACCATAATTCACTTAGAGTGTTCTGCTTAATACTATAAGTACGGCAACGACTTGATAACTAGTGCAAAATCACTCTGTAAGTCTCGAATATGTTGGTTCTTTCATTTGTATTGTATTTCTATAACAAGTATGAAACCTATAAAATATCTCAAAAATGCGGAAAATCGTTGAATGTACCACCAGAAGGAGCGAACGTTAGATCGTAATCTATTCTGCTTCATTATCGTGTCCGTACTAAGTAAATACGTGCTAGATCCACGTTTCTCTAATAAAGTCATTTTAATACGCAATATTTATACCCTAAGTTATTTCTAATACGAAGAATATTAAATTAATTATGTTGTAGTTTTAAATGACCCGAAGCGGCGTTTGTTATTGATTAGCTTTATGACCCGCGGTTTCACCCGTGGCTTATTGAGTTTTCCGGTGAAAACGAAGCCTATCTTAATTCTGTTCTTTAATCTCCATTTTATTTACCTATACAAAATGCAAAAAAAAAACGTTTGTTCAGAAATTTTTCAGAACGGTAGGAAAGATATAAGGCAAGGGACTTCATTTTTATAATTTTCTGATAGTGATAATAGAACTGATGAAGTAAATGTGTTATGTTATGTATACTCAAGCAAAAATGCGATATACGAAACTTTAGGAACAAAGTTTTTTTTTATTTTTTATAAGTAAGTGCTTCGTACCCTTTCTGTTACACGTTGTTTACTTTTGACTACAAGTCCTAGACTTCTTCTATCGAATGGGCTGTCGAGTTCCTAGCCAAACCCTATAATTACGAAGCTACCACAGCGACATTCATCGCCTACTACAGGTTCAATTGCACATAGGAATTTGTCGCCTGGTGGTCGAACGCGAACGCTGTGCCTGCGTCGCTCACATGCCGTTCGAAGTTTGAAACGATCACGCACAATACCGCGCGCTCTTCAACTGTTTTGTTGCCAGTGTTGCCAACAACTTTGTAGCGACTTTGTCCATTTACCTACCCACCATTCGATGGGCGGAACAAACCTAGCAATTGTACACCTTAAACAACTTTATGTGTTGAGTGAATAGGTCAGTGTCCACTCTGTTACGTCTGCGAACCTTCTTTAATAATTATGTGTCTACGAACTGTGTTGTGCATGTTTAATTTTATTGCGATAAGGACGGTATCTTTAATCGAAGATAATGTTGATTAAGCCTTGTACTTATTCTGTCTATTTCTAAGAACGATATACGATATACGTATGAGTACACGAGGACACTTGGCCTGGCTGTATCGATAATGCAGTATTTTCCGGTTAGAGCGGAAATCACTGAAATACACGCTTTTGCCCAGAGTGGGAGAGTCAAGGCCCCCTAAATATTAGGGACCCAAAACAATTCAAAATGTTGCACTGTAGTTCCACGATCGTACTTTTTCATTGGATCTGTTCTCAACAGACTTCGTATAACCTTATAGTATAACATCGTCTAAATAAATTTCCCCCAGCGATCCGGCGAGGTATTTAGCGGGCTCCTATCATTTGCGGAGATTGCGCGCGCGCATCCACACGGTTACGATGAAGAAATTTGCCTTTATTGAACGGCCCGATCATGGGATTTTCAATTACAGAGTCGTGTCGTAAAACTCCGTGATACGCGGTGTTGGTTTTGAGCCGGGAAGCCTGAAATTATGGGTGTAGAGAGAAGTACTGCTGGTAAGCGTAAATAGCTTAAATCGATCTGCTGTAAAATTTGTTTTTCCCTGTACTTATCACGATTAGGTATAGGAAGCACTTACTTATAAAAAATAAAAAAAAACTTTGTTCCTAAAGTTTCGTATCGCATTTTTGCTTGAGTATACATAACATAACACATTTACTTCATCAGTTCTATTATCACTATCAGAAAATTATAAAAATGAAGTCCCTTGCCTTATATCTTTCCTACCGTTCTGAAAAATTTCTGAACAAACGTTTTTTTTTTGCATTTTGTATAGGTAAATAAAATGGAGATTAAAGAACAGAATTAAGATAGGCTTCGTTTTCACCGGAAAACTCAATAAGCCACGGGTGAAACCGCGGGTCATAAAGCTAATCAATAACAAACGCCGCTTCGGGTCATTTAAAACTACAACATAATTAATTTAATATTCTTCGTATTAGAAATAACTTAGGGTATAAATATTGCGTATTAAAATGACTTTATTAGAGAAACGTGGATCTAGCACGTATTTACTTAGTACGGACACGATAATGAAGCAGAATAGATTACGATCTAACGTTCGCTCCTTCTGGTGGTACATTCAACGATTTTCCGCATTTTTGAGATATTTTATAGGTTTCATACTTGTTATAGAAATACAATACAAATGAAAGAACCAACATATTCGAGACTTACAGAGTGATTTTGCACTAGTTATCAAGTCGTTGCCGTACTTATAGTATTAAGCAGAACACTCTAAGTGAATTATGGTAACATATACTTTGACTTGTAAGGGATTTTGCATGTTATGATTATGGACCTAACTTTTAAATTAAAAAGTCAAAATTGCATAAATTGAGAAGGAGTTAGGTTTTTAAGTAATAAGTTTAGATAGACAAAAAAAAAATAGATCGAAAAATAAACAGTAAGGAAAATAAGAACGCTGTGGTTGTATTTTGCTATTCACATTGATCGAACTACTTATGTTCAGCAATATCCAGTCATATCTTATTAATAAAATTAATAGGAATTAGCGTATCAATTGTCCACGCTTACGCTAATAAGCCTATATAACTACGTAGTAGGTAGGATTATCTACAGTTTATATTATGTTTAGACATTTTTATATACCTACTTACCTAAATTGTGTAAAGAGTATATGTATTTTATTAGTTGCTATGTCTATATCAGATGATTTTTTTTAATAGATATTTAATAAATTATTATACGATACAAAACAGTACTACATAACCATATATGTATTTATTGATAAAAAAAATTAATTTCATTCCAATTTGTTTATCAAAGAATAAAATATAATATAAAATATAAAAAATAAAGCTAAATGTGCAAAAAAACCGAGACGAATTTATTATTTCTTTATCTTTCATAGGTACTATTATGAAAAAAATTGTTTACATTTTTACTAAACAACATAGCCCGTTAAAAAAACCAACATTTAAAAAAAAATATTACGTGGCCGCTATCTATCGCGCGTGTGGCCGACCTAATCCGTCTAAATCTAAACCCAGATAAGACTGGACGAAGATCGCCACCAAACTAGGTCATCTGAGGGCTATCACCCATGGAGACAAGATATGGAATACGAACTGATTTAAAATTCAGTCAGTTATAGTACAGTTTTCAATAGAAAGGTAAAATACATATAAAGGTGCATATATGATTTCCTGCCTGTATGTCTAAGGCCCGAACTCCGGAGTATACTTGAGACTGACAGCGAGTTTGAGTTCGTATCAGAAATGAAATTTCAGTACATAAAAGTCTGTCAAATCCTTACTTAATATTGCTCTCAATCATGAGATTGCTTTATAAATACGAGCCTAAGATTTAGGTAGCCTGGTTTTAAGAAGGAAAGGAAGTTTTATTTAAAGCCACTAAAATCTCAGAATTCCAATGGAGCAAAGTTTTCCAAAAAGTTCCATTCAACTTGTATCATAGTAAAACTATTTTTAAATTTGTACAAGGAGGTTACCCCCATACAAACAATATTTATTACCTCTTTATTTTATTAGCTACGATGATATTTTCACTAAATAAGTGAGTCCTCTTATCGTGTACAAGGTAAATAAACGTAGTGGGCGGCCTTTATCATTTCAGTTTATTTTTATTTATTTATACCTATAAAATTCTACAATATTGAATTTTGTAAAGAGTTGCCTAGGCATTTATTATCTGTAGCTTCATCAAGATAAACACGGCGAGACTATCGCACGAACACCACTTTACTGATCAAACCGCTTTATCGTTCGTAAATTTTGTAATATTGATCGATTATCGATGTTCAAGTAGCATGAAAATTTCCGATACACTTGTGCTGGATAGTTTCGGTGGGTTTGATATGTAATCAACCGGCAATAATGCGACCGCTCGGGTCGACTGAGATAAGCCCAATGACAATGTACACTGACCTCCGAATATAGTGTGTACTGTAAAAGACCTTATAGGCTACAAAGAGAACGCTGCTATTTCGAAAAAAGTACATTCTAAATTCGTAATATTTATTTATTTTTCCGGGTGTTGAGGAAGTGGAGCATAAAAGTACTGGCTGCTAACTAGACAATAAAATGACTGGCTGAATAATACCAAAATCACTGAAGAATAAAACCAATAAAAAAAACATTCCTTACCTATCTTAAAAATCTGCAATCCACACCGCTCACTTTAATTAAATGCAAACCTTTACCGGATAAATTACAGATGTAATAAACTAATTACAATCATTATTGCTCGACTCGATTGAGATAAATACGAGTTTATTTACTCCAACCAAGTTATAAATATTATGAACTCAACATTAAATGGCGTAGCGTGACTGGACATATAAAATCTGCATTTAAATCCTCCTTCTTATTAACACCATTAATGCACTATTCACGAAAATATGAAAATGACTATAAGTCCATTTACATAATTCATTTTCGGTCAGTTTTTGGAATGGCTTCATTATTTTTAAGTGCGACTTGTTTTGGCATGTTATGATTATTATGACAGCTTTTACAGATCCCGCGGAGATTACAAAATTGTTATGAGTGTCATTTATTACCTACACGGTCATTAATTCTATCTAATTAAGTAGTAAAATATAACTTGATTTTAATTTAACATATTTTATGTGACATTTTTTTTTTGGATTTTATTATTTTCTGTAGGTACTTCAAATTTCTTTAAGAACATCCACCGTTTGGTTTTGGTATACTAAAGTAAACATTCATGAAACTGCCAATAAATATTCCAATGCCTCAAGCGACACTGGCCACAAAAATACAACCAAATAGAAAATGCTTTAAAAAATATTGCAGTATTGTTTACAAAAAGTTAACGTGAAACGCAATACGTCGAATAGTGACCGCGGCGGTAGCCTATGCTTTCCCGCCTGAACATGACACCACCGCTTTAACACCAGAAGATCCTATAACCACAATTGATATCATTGGAAAAGCTACTGTTTATGGCGATAAATAAGAGCTGTTTTTCTTCGGTGGTGATGAACCCTCGGTGGATGGATTAGCTGAGCCTGCCTGACCCATTGAAACGATCGATTGTTTCCTTATTGTGGTGCTTGTTGCCGGTTCTAACTATAATTACAATATTTTTATTGTATTTCTGGGGTGTATTCTCAAGAATGGTAAATAGAACCTTCTGTTATAATCTAGATAAGTACTTCTACCATTTTTCTATCGATGATACAAGAAAGAGAGAATCATAACATAGATAGGGGAACAATATACATTGGGTTTTTACGAAAGCCTTAGGAAATCGTCTTAGGAAAAATCTACAAAAGATATAAATTTGCTGTTTATTTAATAGTAATGATCTATAAAATATAATCCATTAAAAAGATTTTAATCGCATAAATAGAATTTACCTAGCTAATCAAATGCATTTACCTTATTGCTATCGATTTCATAATCCTGTCTATAAAGTAAACACAGCAAATAAAATATGATGCTGGCCGGCACACGCATTAAGAACATATCGGAATCAATTATGCAACATTGATAGATTGCAGTTGGATGTCCCATGCGAGAGATCACCTTTAATCACAATCCTCATGGGATCTCCAGTTTTGAGGCTAACGAGTAATCGAACGTACTCGTGAAGTTCAGGGGTCATAGGAGATACGTTGATCAATATCTGCGTAATGAGGTGTCCCCTACAACTGGCGCCATTAAACCACAGAGAAAGCCACAGACCAGGAAACCCCTTCTGGAGGCTAGGGTGTCCTAGCAGCTTGTAAATCTTAGCTGACAGTACACTTGCATTACTATGGTTCGGATATTGAAAGAAATAGTTGCTTGTTTGATACAGGTTTAGTTTAGAGGGGTTGACTCTAAAGTCATTTGATAGAAAAAGAAAGAGATTTAGATTTGGTTCCGCTTTCGTCTAAAACATTTCAGTTTTAAAAGTGTTTTTATTATTTTTCATCCAATAGTATATGATATGTTATGTTATATGTTATATGCTACCTATATTATGGATACAATAATATTTCCCCTGCAAGGCTTGATATCAACAGCACGTATATGGACATTGATAACTTTGTAGTGTTCATTCAATTACAAAATTTTACGATACAGCGTCTTTATGTTTTCTTATCTGTGGAGAAAGCTAACAGTATAAGGAGCTAATTTAAACTACCCGACACATAGTTGCCAGTGATAGTTGCGATATAGACCACACACAGCAAAGGAAGGTGCCACAATGTTTTCTCTTTACATTAACATGTGCAAAAACTATCTCCAAAGAAAAAAAACGCGCCTTGGGTGTCATAATCATCATAATACAACCTGATGTTACATAATATACACCAACATGTCTCAAGTGTTAAAGGAATTTATGATTTGATATTTTTAGAGTTATTAAGCTTCAAGGAATATAAATGCTCGCAAGTATTCTTTTTTTTTTCTACAAAAAATACCTCTCCTACAGCTCTAGTTGATTTTTGAATGTCCATAGTTTCAACTTCCTATTTATATTCAAACCATGATATTATTATATGTTCTACTTCATTCCCAAGCTAATAAGCATCACATTTTATTGAATTCCTATGTTTACACCTTTTTATATTAAATCGTAAACGCTAGGTCATGAAATAAATTCCGAAGTCCGTTGTGACGATATCAAAGTAATACAGGCTATAACAATAATCAAGACAAGTCCAATCCTTTACAGAGTAGGCAGAGCGTCAACTTTAACTGCGTTTTCGCCAAGTCAGACTAGGTTTGAGGGTCATTTTTTAAAAGAAAGAACTGTGTGTGTATTGCTGTAGTGACAGGCGACATGTAGTCAGTGCCTTTGGCCAAATTGCAACACACCGGAAGTCTCAGTTTAGGTTTCTCCTATGGAAGAGAAGCAGCTGAAACATTCTTTATTTTTTTCTATTGCTCTTAGTCCAACATGTATAAGAATACGTAATGTAATACCAACGTTCACAGTAGTAATAAATAGCCGTGACGATGATTTGAAACAGTGCGGAGTGGACGATTGTACTCATGAACGTACATAAACGTAACTTTGCTTACGTTATCGCACGCACGGGTAGCGTATACTACAATCATTAACACAATGATTGATTTCTCATGACGTTTCGCCGATTCGTCTCAATTCAGCGAATTCAGTTTCGAGTCTTTCGACGGAAATGTGTTTTTCGTATTTTTGCTCCTTTGTGTCACGTTTTGCCACGCAAATATTGCTACAGGTGTAACTTTACTGTAAAAACGTATTACTTTAGAGATTTCTTTAGGCATTCATTGTTTATCACTTTTATAACCCTCATAAAAATTATCTTACATAAGACGTAGCACGGCATAGGGAGACCTTTGACCCCGATCTTTAAAAAGACACAAGTCAAAATATTTGCACTCGTCCCTTATATTCATTTTCATCTTCTATTGCAGGTCTTATTCCATTTCTATCCATCTATTTTTACCATCCATTGACGTATTTGTTTGTCCCCAGGTGGTGATCTGCGGTGCGGTGCCGTCGATGGTTCGGTCAGTGCGTTTGTACAGCCAGTGCTCCCATTTGTACGTCAACGTGTTCCCCAACGGCACCGTCATGGCTCGATCCGTAGACAACGACCAGCGTAAGTTGAGCTTTGTTTATCCAGTTTATCATTGTAAGGTAAAGGTCTTGGATTTCTGGAAAATCATGATTACATTTTTTTGCGAAATTATTAGTCACCAAATCAGTAGCTCTTAACCAAGCATTGCAGAATCGTCTTATTGTTCTTCTTTGGTCTCTTGTAACATTAACTTCTATGCAACAAATATGTTAAACGTACTTCAAAATGCAAAATCCGTTAAACTCCTCATCCAAAGGCTCAAGGAACTTCGACCTCCATTTTGCATTTGCTAAGCCTGCGTATACGCACACTAGTAACACTACAATCGGTCGAGTGGCGGGCGCAGTACTACATACTGTACGCAGTGCAGCCTAGACGTGAGAAAATATAGGGATATGTCAATACTTGACGGGTCAACGGCCAGGTAGGCGAACAGTAACGGAGTGTGCCCGCTGCTTGCTGGTTATGTGACGAATGAAGTAGCTGTTGACGTATGTGGAAAACTTGCTATTTGCAACTACGATGTCATCGTTGAACAATTATTTATGCTAAAGGATCGATTGTGCAGCTGTAAAATTGATCTTCTTTTCACTTAGATCATTATTTTCAATTTGGGTTGGTAATTAATCGTATTATTACTGACTTCCTATTTCCCTATTCGCTAATCTTCCACTGCTGTCATGTTTACGCTCAATCCCCGAATTTGCTCATTTGCCGAATAAAGGAAATTTCGCGGTTTGCGCATTACAAATCGCATGTAAGCAAGCGTAACTTCTATTATTTCAAAATTATTCTGTTTCATCATTTACTTGTCACTTTGCGACAAATTATATTTTCCTTGTAGATATTACGAGTGTGCGAGCAAATTGTGCCAGCGAATACACCTGGTATTGATGTTTTCATTAACATGTTGTTTTGATAACAACTATTGATTGTTGGATGTGGGTACTTGTGCAGACCACTCAGACCCAATCTCAGACGGTCCTTTGGTTCTTTTATACTTGAAGTGTTTGTGCATGCCATTGAATGGAGACGTTGATAAATTCTTGCTTCTTTTTGAACAAGCCTCGGCAATCAGCGGGAGGAAAAAAAAAATTAAGCGTAATGCTAATTCGATTTTTTATATTCTTTTCTATGCTAAATGAACGTAGAGTACATTGGCGTTTGCTGTCTAAACATGTTATAGTCTTGTATAACAAATGTTTAGAAGCATGCTGTGTCTTATTCATCAATTTTAAATGACATATCATATTTTATTCTAATTTATAATAGTATAGGTACGTTAGGATATCGTCATTAGTCATCTTAGGTATCTTAAGTTTTATAAAAGCTTATATCTTTAGGCCTAATCAAAAGGCCAAATTGAATTATCACATCAAATCAAATACTGACCGGACCACCTAGCAACATTACTCCGGTGAAATCATTCAAAGAATTCGCGAACATGTAATACTGTCCTGTCGTTGCTGTCAAATGACTTAATGTTTGTTGTAAAAGCATGCAACTTTTAGCACAGTCACGTGTGCAAACAGAACTGACTTTCTCCCTTCGAGTTTTGAAGTTTGCCGAACAAATTACCGACCATTCTTCTTGTTCTTCTACGTGAAAAGGACAATGGATTGAGGTATTGAAAAATGTATGGAAGTTTGTATGTTAGTTTTAAAGATCCTAAGTACATATGCAGATATGCAGCCGCATTGAATTCTTTTGACAGCATATATTGAATTATAGAAGATGATAAAAGTGTGATACCGTGAGATGGCGTTGGCATAAAAAAAATGTTTTAAAATATCGGTTGTTTTTAAAAGCATGATAAAAATTTAACGAATGATGCGATGTATTTTGATCTACAAACATATACAATGACAGAAATATTAAAATTTTAATAAAAAGTGTACGTGCATCGCATAGCGTAGTCCGTATTGCAGACATCATGCCACTTCTAGTGACCTAGTAAAGTATGCTGTTGTAGCATTAATTTGATTGTTGAATGATTTATTTTACTAAGTAGATTGCATCAACCTATCATTCTATAAACTCTTGTTTGAAAAGGCTGTGTTGGTTTTTATGTAGTGTTCAAAAAAATATGGACAACGACGATCGCGTGAGAACAATTAATTTAGTTCAAAGAAAAGCTATATTCATTTGACCCGTGTTAGCATACACATTAGTTGTGAGGCAATAAAAGAAACTAGACAGCCAATATTAAATTTAACGATTTAATATTGCATCACCAGTATCGGTAGATCTCTACTTCTTATCACATCTTAAGTCATTTCTTGTAAATGAAGGGTCTTCGTAACTTTGTCGGTATTCGTCTTTGGACACACTGAAACGCCTACCACCGAATAACACGTGAATTATTTGACGCTTTTAATTAAAATTAGATTTTAAAACATCGATAACAGATTTTAATTATGCACAAAGAGTTAGAACCGTAACTGGCCGAAAAGTAACGGGAGCATTGAAATATTGAAGGAAGAAAAAATAATCAATTCGTAAAAGTGAATTATATTTTTTTGGTTACATAATTATTACGATTATATCGAAGGAGGGAATATACACGGAAATATTACAGACCAAATTCTTCCTTTTTTCATACAAGCAGTTTATTTTTTGCGTTGCTCGATCGGAAGATTCGGCGGCTCGAAGATTATATGAAATCAATCGACGTAGGCGGTGCGGCGCCTTCCTAAATTAAGTTGTTAAATCTTAAAAACACAATAATAAAGACCCATAAGGCCCTCCGTTTTGCAAAAAAGCCTCACTTCGTTGCGTGTGGTATCCTTATTAATATCCCATAATCTAATAACAAAGGGAACAGCAATTTGTGAGCTTCGTGAAAATAATCACTTGTAAAAGTTTTCGATGAGTCTCTTAGGATTCGAGCGATTATAGACGAGCTCGATTCTCGGAAATCGATTTTATTTGAGGGTTTTATTTGTTTTTGTTGTTCGAAATATAAAACTTTGGAGTGATGTTCAATCAAGTGTTGTGATGTTTTGTCGAATGTTCGAAGGTTTTGGTAGCGTGTCATGTCAGAGTTATTTTACCTATTTTGATGAAATTTTTAACCATAATTTGGTACAGTTGCATGACTTGCGGTTGGTTTGTAGGTTTTTGAGCGACCGTTTCGTGTCGGTTCTAAGTTAACTAACCGTAAATTACTGGTTTTACCTAATTAGTAGAAAAAAGTCAATGTCAAACGGCGTATTTATATTTTATCAAAAAAGTCTTCGTGTTAGACAGATTATTTATATTGAGAGCATACTTATATCCACTTTGAACTTTAGTACGAAATAAATTACTTGTATTTGATATTAAATTCTTAATGTTAGGTACTAAAAGTATTTTTTTAAAAGTCTTCAGAAAACTTTATTTGGCAGCTTTTGAATACAAATAATAGTATTTTTCTAAACGTGATCTTACCCAACAAGGGCCTCTAAAACAAAATAGACATTATAATTATCTTATCAGTTATATTTATTGCTAATTTAATTGTTATACCAACATGTGTTCACACATTGGGTGGTCCAAGTTTCAATGTAAAATTTGCGTATAATAACACAAGTGTGGAATATTTTTAATATTTATATTACGTCTGCGAATGTTTGACAAATAATGAACTTTGTACCAGTAAACAATAGGGATTATCGCACTGTTACAAAGTTGTATATTATGTAACGAGAAAAGCCATTCAGCCTCCTTATTATTTATTTTGTTTTAGTGTTATTCTTATTTAATAATTTGTTTGTATTTGTAATTTCAAGTTTGATTAATCTTTCTGACATTTTAATCTAATCAACTTATATCTACGTACAGTATATATGTTTTTTTTTTCGGTTAGCCTGAAATGTCCCACTGCAGGGAAAAGGCCTCCCCTTTCTTCTTTCTATAGTCTATATGTTTAGGCCTCTTAATTTGCATTGAATCTATGTTAGGTATTACATCTTTCATGAAATTTGTGTCTTTGATTTATTTATTCATATTGTAAATCTACTTATAAGAATCAAAACTCTTTCAGAAACCTGCTTTCTCTGAAAATTCTCTCAGAATAAAATAGTAAAGTAGTAAACTTCCATTCTGGACTGGGAGTCATAGAAAAACATAGAATGTGCCAGCTGCATCTCCTCCCGGGCATGCTGTAAGAACCAGCTAAGGGATTCGAGGGTTTCAGTATATTTATTGCAATTTAGGCGACGGGGTGACAACCCGTCACTATAGCAAAATACATAATCATCTGTAATAACCCTCAAAACTTGTCAGACGTGGCGGAACGACCTTTGTTTAGGTCGTTTTTGCTCTGCGTACCCCATTTGATAGAATAAAGGCGTGATTTTATGAATGTATGTATAAAATAGTAGCCTATCTAAAAACAACATAATAATCAACTTACTAAACTTAGCATTATGTTATCTGTGATATAATGGTGTTAGTACTGCAGTAAATTAACTTTTATCGTAATCTCCTACTTTGATGCCTACCAATTGTTATCGAGTAAGGTATTACACATTCGACCCGATTTCTGTGACAGACTGTGACAGTTTCTACTACACGAGATAATTTTGATAGATTTAATATTAAACCTCATTACACTTGTTATAAGGATCAATTTTGATTGGCAGAAGCTTAGGCATTTCACCTAGTTCTTTTAAAATTTTGTAGGTTCCGATTAAAATGTTTGTAGAAATTAGGTCAGTGGCAGTATTTTCTGTTATTTATTACAAAGCAAAGTTTTGCGACTAATATAAAATTATAATATATTTTCTATGTGTTTCGCTCTCAGTTTCCCAAAACCTCAACAAACGCTACACTAACCCCCTCATCAGATCGCAACCGATTGCAACAAACTTTCGGAAAAATGAGTTCATGACAGCAAGATGAAGGTTTCTCTTAGGTACTTTCTTTCTTAGAAATGTTACACTAAAAAAAAAGATATGACCTTTGAATTTATTTACAAATATTGCGGAGGTCATATCTTTTCATAAATGTAATATTTCTAAAGGTAAGAGAAATCTAGATCTGACGATTTGACGACGAGATTAGTGTAGGTAGAGCGTATGTTTGTAAAATGATGCATATACTATCCCCCTTTCGCTCTGCCTACCACATTAGGGATAAAGGCGTGGTTTTATGTATAATATGTATATATGTACTAATCCTCTTAACTCACTGAACAAGGTCTCCGTAAGGTGGGAGTATTTTATGTTTGCCACGAGCATTATAATACTTAAAACTAAGCATTTAGATCATTTCGACATTGAGTACAGTACTAAAATTTGATACTCGTCCACGTGGTGCAATCAAGCAGATCGGTATCAAATGTCAGCATTTGAAAACAACTAATACGTAGGCAGAAACCATAATCGTATAATTCGTCACAAATTTGTTTCAATCCCACAAGAAAGAGATTATGCGTTAGCGAATACTTGATTCTGTACAGTAAATTTACTAAGTACCTTCCAATTTTTTCCAATGTATTTTATGTTCGGGAATTTAATAAACTTCGCAATAAAATCTCAAGAAACCAGAGAGAATATTCGATTAAATACTATAAGGATTGATAAGTTGAATTATGTTCCGTTTTTTTTAATGATCTTTGTATTTCAGACTGATTTAAGTGCGTAAAATACTTAGAACTATATCGACGCGTATAAATACGAGGTATTTGTTTATTTACGTTGCAAAAACAGTGCAAAATAGTAATTAAAAGTGATAAATACGAGAGGTCGTAAAAGCATAAAACTTGTGATAATGCCCAAGTATATTACGTTTGTATTATTGTTACCTAGGTATATTATGTAGGGTAGGTATTGACAGTTCAGCTTCTTCCTTTTACGAGGTCATTAGAAGTGTTGTGGATTAAACAATTTTTTTTTTTCATTTTGAGCAAATTTTGCACCCGCATTCCTACTCCATCTCTAAACTGAGCTGATAGCAGGCACTAAGGCTAAGGTCTCCTATCTCTTTATATCCTATCTCCTACTCTTCTTTGATCTCCTTCTTCTATCGAGTCGACGGCAAGTCAAACCCCATCTCAAATTTCTCTAGCCCAGTAGTCGGCAACTCTCAGCGCATCTTCTGTGGCTTGCATTGATTGCTCTCCCAAGACTAAGGTTGGATACGAATTTGTCGGACATTTTTCTCGTATTCTTCCCAGCTGATTATTAACTTGAATATAAATATGTCGTACTTTGTCCTCTATGCATAATTTGAACAGAGGTTAATCTACATAGTCATGCTAATGATGATTAAAATGATAAAATTAATGCATCTTGAGAATTCATTTGTCGTCATCGTATTTCCTCAAACCGACTGATATTGCCTTTTGGTCAAGGATATTCGTATAAAAATATTTTATAGGTAGAATTAAAAAGGCATACCTGCGTTAAAATTAAAATATTACTACTGAAATATAATTAATATAATATAATATAATTAAATATTGATGTCTGTATACCTTCTCACTTCTTAAACTGCTTTATTGATCATAGTAAGTTAATGATACAAGTATAGCTGGCGGTTTTCCGCAACTTGACGTCAACTGGCGCCGCCTGTATCGTTTGCGTGTTTTTTTTTTTTCTTGAAATGGGTTTGCACTTGACTCTAGACACAAGGTCAGGGTTGACAATGACAGAGTCGACGATGGAGCGAGCTCACCCAGAAGATGCATGCCTGTTATGGCACTGGCATTCTCACGCACCGACGGAACATAGCAAGCTGTTTGGCGCCGGACTCCGGTGAAATAATCGGTCTCTACTCGACTTTACTTCTCGAAAAAAATAATGAGTCCTTTAGATTTCTACGTTTCGTGTACAACCAACTGTGCCATCAACTGAGAGACATAAGTATTTTATGTCATACATACAAGCTAATATTCATAGATCTTAGTAGGTATACAGAATGAACGTCACGACCATTACCTAAATTTTCAGTTAGCGTACGAAGCATTTTCATGCCACGATGGGCAACTAATCGCAATAACAAACTTATTTAAAATATTTATGAATATTAATTATGAAAATATTCAGCCAAGTAGTACAAGTTTCGGTCGGTCGATTAGCGTTGCTGCAATAACACTTTGCTCACCTGAACCTGTTATACAGAAAATCTACATGTCATAATAAATAATCGCAAATTTCATATCGACTGCGCAAATTTTCCTCGACCCGTCAATACATAAAGATCTTTATTTGCTCGCGATTAAGGTCAGTGATTTTAATGCATATTCAATATCTAGAAACACGATAACTAGACGTTCGATGTATTGACACATCTCGAGACCTATGAATGTGGTTTACTCATTTCGTATACGCGGCGGAAAAAAATATAGGACTACTTATTTATAATATTCATGAAAACAGTCAACATATTTATGAAGGTAAATTTCATAATTTATACTTACCTTATTTATATTATACTTACATTAATCACTGACTAATATGCAGCAGGAAATCTATATTAATGTTACCATAAGAAAAGCTTTTGTGCTTAAGAAATATTTGGAAAAAATAATGTAATAGATGGATTTACCTACATTTTAATTAGTTATTTGATGATGTAGGCTAAATAAGATAAGAAGATTTGATGAATGAATCATGAAAATAATTTCTATAATGCAATTATTATGATCAAAGATGTCACCACTGACAGTCATATCATTTCATAAAGTCATACAGTGGCGCCGCTATACGTAGGTAGCTGTAAGCTGTAATCACTTCATTCCTGTCAGTGAACTAAATTAGCTAAGGTTACATAGCTAATTTAGTTCTAAATATCGCCACCAGAACAGATAAGTCAGTGGCAATGTAGATGAGATTATGAAGATGACTGATACAGATAGTAATGCAAGTCATACGTTTACGTTAGATGTTCCGCTAATATTGCCGGCTTGTGTACGGATCTGTGCTGGTATCAAATTACATGTCTAGGCAGACCGCAAACACTATGTGTATGGCATTGACACTAATACCTAGTACCTATTATACTTACACCTATATGTTTATGGACGAGTTATCAGTGCGATGGGTTTGCATTGTATTGATGATTGCTCTGCACGATATCGAATCACACTCAGTTATAATATTTTTGTCATAAATTATACATAATAGGTGCCAAAGCGTTTCGGAGTTTGATATACCTAATGTTTGTTTATGATTTGCGGAGTAATAATTATCTGAAGCACATGCTTGGTTATGTGTTATCTATTTCTTACGCAAGTCGCATCTTTTATGATTCACAATCGTAGTTCATAGTACGTATGTTCAATATAATTTATATACTTAGTTTCAAATATAAATATTTACCTACACTACGTCAAATAAAGAGAATACCGCAATAACAAAAGGCTTTTAACTGTCCCTAAATACTTAATTCTATCAAATTTTGTACTATCTAAAACACCTTTTAGTTTATTCAGCAAGAACTATCTGTCTACTCCAGGCCAAGGAAACATTAGGTTGTTTTGTCACAAAATAAAAACAACTAAAGCACCTGATTTGAACAGCTAAGTAATGCACCAAATTTATTAGAAATGTCTAAAGTAGTCTTCAAAGTGTAGAACATATTCCAAAGTAAAACATGTAGGTAGGTACCGACAACAACAAGGTTTTACCAGGTACAGTCGCGAGATTAAGTTATCCCGGATTAGCGTAGTCGTAGTGTTGGGAGTTTAGTGCCGCTGACTTTGTATCCTGTCGCTGGGGAGGCGCTAAGCTATAAACATCGTGTCCATTGACACACGTCAACTGATAGACGGCGGCTGCCGCCTATTTTGTCTGACTTGACTAATGTACTTTATTTTTTTAAGAGTCTTGGCGTGGAACAAGTCCGTCCAATTTGTATTGCTACAGTACCTACACCAATTCAATCTATAAACGTAAACAAATGATTTAGCTACTGTTTTCTGAAAAGAAAACATTTGTTAAGATCACACACCTATGAAGAAATTTAAAGGTTGTGTGTGAAGTCGACCAATCCGTACTTGACCCACCTGGTCGAGTAAGGCCCGATCGCCCTAAAATTCAGGGTAGGCTCGTGCCCCTCGTTGAGCTGATGATGAATCCGTGAATGTCTAGTGACTAGACTAGAACTTCCCGTGTGGTAATACAATGGAAACACTCCTAGCTACTAAGGAAGCGTGTCTTGTCCCAGCATTCCCGACAAATACCAACCTACCGCAGAGCTCCACCCGGATTATTCCAGTTTACTCCAGATAATACCGGATTAGACCTGTTTATCCAGCGCTCTGTCATCTCTCGCGTGTCTCGTCAAACTAATTTTCGGGTTTTGCTTTATCTTTACACCCTATTATAACATTTTGTTACGTAACAGAGGCGTGTATAGTAAATTTTTTCTTCGTTGTTTTCGTTGATATTTTTTTAAGCTACTTTTTGAATTGTGATCTAAGTAAGTTTTGTTCCAATTTCTTGTTTAGTTGAAGAATTTAAACATTTTAGTACTCACATCACTAGGTATGCTTCTCTACATTTCCAAGTTGTACCTTCGTATATTAATATTTCATCACAGTATAAAATGTCGCATGCTTACATTTCACTATCAGTGGGGATGACGTGAAGAATGTGAATTAATTAAATATTTGCATTCTGATTACTCTGCTCAAGGTCGGCAGATAACAGAATTTGCTATCATCTCAGTTCAAACAAGATCACTAGACCGAATGGCATCTTGTCATCTTAGCTCACTGGTTTTCAACGTACTAAATCTCATGTAAGTATAATTTATGGTCATAGATAGAAACGTAATTTAATTTTACGTAAGTTCTTTAAGAAAACCACAAATAAAAAATTACATAAATTTTATACATATTTTTTAATAAATAATAGTTTACTCAGAGGTAGAGCATTTAAACATAATATGACAAACTAATGTTTTATCATTTGTTTTCATTTAGTAAAAGTAAATTGACGAAAATGGGTCGTCATAATTAGCATCTTATTAATTCTATGTTATTTCTACCTCTATTATTGCAAATATGATTATATTTATATTAAATTGGTAGTGATAGAAATTATCACGTGGCCTTAAGCGTTAGGGGTTAAAAAGATATAATCCTGAAGAATTTTATCAGATTAATCATATCTTGATATAATCCAGTTTAGATGGAATTAGAAGAGGTAATAAATTTTAATTTGTCATTATAAGTATTGTTTGTTTACTTTATATTTTTTTCAGAAACTTGCCTTGTAATAATGATATACGTACCTACTTTTATTTCTATGGTTAATGTTCGACAACTCTTGATGGATTTAAGACAGTACAAATGTTTTAGATACACGGCACCAATACTAATTATTTATAGAAAGTTGTAGAATATTTTTTCACTTTCGTTTTTATCTGCTATCGCAACTATCACTTTTTATGTGTGGATGTAGGTGTCGATTAATAAAAATATATGTTAGGTCGAGAATATAGGTAACAGACGTCAAGATTACGCTGATACGCCATTATCAGGGCGATAGGCGGTCACTGACCGGACCTGGCTGCGTCGTATGAAAACGTTTTCTCTCGTAGAACGTTTCAGTGAATAGGTTTTTCATGGTAATTAACAAACTGTATGAGGAAAATTAGGTTAGACTGAAATACATTCGTCGTAACGTGTTGATAAAAAACATTACCTAAAGACATTATTAACTGTGATATTTGTAATTTTCACTTTAGTTTGGCGAACTATGTAGGTAAGTATTTGACATCAGAGCAAGAGGTTAAATAATTGGTGGACGCTCTGTGCACCTTTGCGGCTAAGAAGTTTGCCGCTTGGCAGCACCACTGTCATGTCATAGATTGTTCTGCGAGCAGATTTGTTGTACTTAAATTTTTCGCATAGTAGGTATTTTAATTGTAATTCTTCAAACATTTTCAAGTCATCGGAAATTACACCCTTAAAAGAATCTGGTACTAGCGCCAGTAATTTTTGGTGAAGTTCCTAATGTTCCTATTGGGCTACCTACTTTGGTAGAGTTCCTATAATAAGGTACTAGTGTATTGTGTAAATTAGCCGGTTAAAGTTGCTGCAGTGGCTAAGTTATGTCGGCTAAGTTCAAAGCGAAGTGTTTGCCATGGCGACTGCGGAGATCATGTTGTCTTTTCGAAATTAACCGACGTCTATTACGGAAGTTGGGTAATGTTTGCCCTGTTACTAAACAGGGGCAGGCAGCTGCTTCCAAATTGTAGAGCCTACTTTAATTAAATTCTTGCTTTAGGGCTAAAATGTAAACTCTGGACCAGAAAATGCTTACAAGTATTTTGATTAGAAGTACGTATGTCATAATTATGTTGCGTCTAACTAATCAAATATAGATGTATCTATGAATGAAAGTATTTTAAGTGAAACCCTCATATAAAATTGCAGTACTGAATAAGTATATTTACTTTTATTTAATTTAATTTAGTACTCAATAAGATTCACTCGTATGAGTTCATCCTTAAGCTCAGACGACTTATTCCTGATTTTTATTTCTATCTCATTCATAATAATATAGGTAATTAAAGCATGTCATTTGATACATTATTACATAATGTTGTATTAATTTCATAAACCAAAAAGTAACATAATTTAAATAATAGGAAAAATCCATCCTTCGCGAAATTATTTGATAAGATTATGCTTGAATAAGCCTTAAAGTCAATAAAATTTATTGACTATGTGTTCAGTTGAATTTTGCTATCAATTCATAAGACACGATTGGTCTCATAAATTATTTACATCCAATGTGTTCACCTTCACCTCCTGAAAATCTTAAAGTGTGTAATTTAAGGATGTTGTGATAATATGGGACAGGATAAGGGGTGAAACATATTTTTAAAATATCTCACAAATTACTTATACCGGGTGAAATTAAATCATTCTACAAATTTTGAGGGTGAGTTCAGTCCACGAAACTGAACAACTTTCCCTATGGAACATAGGTTGTCAGATGAAAAAACATTTTTGGTCTTTCATTTAGTCAGTCAGCTGACGTGGCCGTTTGTATGGGAGGTCGATTTATTTTTAAGTCTGACGTCTTATGTTCCATGGGGAAAGTTGTTCAGTTTCGTGAACTGAACTCACACTCAAAGTTTGTCGAATGATTTCAATTTCACCCTAGTATTCTTTTCTGTCAACTTCAAAATCATTTTTTTTAACAAATTTATTTTACCATCGCTTAGACCACGAAGCTATTTTTATTCCCCTAATGTTAATTGAAATGAGTTGGCCAGTGTGACGGTCTCACTTTAATTTTTATTTTATTAATTCTTATCCGCTCCCATCGAACTTCACTTCGAAATTCCAATTCCAACGACTTTTCTCTTTTATATGAGGTAGGGAAAGTTAGAGTGGGACTACATGACGATGGTAATCTTTTTATCAAGGAAGAGTGAAGTTTTTTGACGAATGAATGACGAAGATATAGTAACTGATGAAGAATGATATTCTGTAAAAATGTACCTATAGGTACGTAACTTAGAACAGTTTCGGTTTTCTAAATTAATTTTTCTACAGATTCTTGCCTTGTTAAGTAAACTACGTCCAAGCAGGAAATTGCGTTTCAGTAAATTAATATTCGGTATGCTTCTTATCTCAGCTTCGTTTTCTTTACTTAGCTTCCTACCTATTGTGTGTGTGTGCCCAAGTAACAACAAAAAAATTCCGTATATCCGGAAAAACATGTCATATCTCTCCAGAGAGTGGCACCATGTAAACTCTCCCTAAACTCTAAGTATTGAATATCCAGCAATAGATTAATATTTATCGTCATTTTATTTTTCTACTTTATTAGTGTTCAAATATCATTAACGATTAGTATATTGCACCTGACACTATGACTCTCTGTCTCGTTCGTACATTTGGGTATTGAATTTATAACATCCATTGAATATGGGCAGCGGCGTCGCTTCACACAGTAAAGTCACCTGGGGTGTAGCAATAATTACAATAAGACGGTATTACAAAATGAATTCCAAGAATATTTACTTTCTTTTTAATAACTTTGTACTCTACGAGTTAATCAATTCGAGGAAGGTCGAAGAAAGTCCAGGTTTTCGGATAAGATCTTTCGGATATTTGATTACGGATTAGTGCAAGTGAGAGAAACTCAACACTTTTGAGTGATAAGAAAATCAAAAGTAATGGATGACATTAAAATGAGAGAAAAAGTGACTTTCTCAAATATTAAACCAGTCGGTGTATCATTTCAGTTAACCCCACTGATACCACGTGGTATCTGCCATTTGGGCTACCGAGGTCTTAGTCAACATGGCGAATTTCAGATTTTTTCAAGACATCTTTCTTTATAGTCTTCAAATACCCTACTTAAAACTTGACATTCAATTGCGTTTTTCTGTTTGTTGCAGCGAATCTCACCATCAGCACGCGCAGTTTCAGTCTAGAACTGCTCATCCACTCGCCCGTTCAGGACATGTACCTCTGCTTCAACCGGTCGCGGCTGGTCGGCAGGCGCCTGGTCAGTATTCTATGCCTTCTGACGTCTCAATACAGCGATATTTTTCCATCTCTGTGTCGGCACTTCAATATCACTGATATTGATCGCGCTGTTGGGGAAATCAATCAACCCGCATGTTTAAACTAGCCCTTAAAAACACTTTGGTTTCTTTCTTTGGCACTTACATTCATCACGCCTTTTTTCCGGAGTTGAAGGCAGTCCACATCTTTCCACTTGCTACGATCCTTGCAAACTTCTTTCGCCTCATTCAAATTTAAAATCTCGCTGTATGGAAACAAATTAGCTCGTCTTTCAGACCCTGCGATTAATTATATTCTGCATTGTCCACAGACACCAGCTCAAGCGGAGAAACAACCCAGCTGTCTCTTCAAAGAGGAGTTTGTGGACGGCTACAACAGATATCACTTGGTGAAGAACAAAGACCGGTATATCGGTTTCAACGCACGAGGCGTGCAGATACGGCGCACCTTCAAGAACCTGCCCGCGCGGCTGCACAAGTGCATCGGCTTCATGAAGATGGCGCCCGACTTCGACATCTCCAGACACAACCAAGAGATCGCCAAGCACGAGCAGATGCAGCATCAACAGATCGGCATGCCCAAGTGGCAGCGCCCGCAGCGTAGACTCCGGCCTCCTCCACAGAACTCCATCAAGAACCCCTGCCACGGCATCCGCCACAACCACGGCAGACACATCAACAGGCGAAGGAACTGCCACGGCACGTAGACAACTAATCTTGTTATTAGAATTTATTTACGCTTCGACGCTTCGCGCGTTCCGTTGCCAGCTGTCGATGGACATTGTGAGTGGGCAGAGTATTAGTCAACTATCGCAGTATTATTACAGTGTCGAGGACTGGATAGCGTTAAGTCAGTGCTCGCGGTGGCTGCGGCGTTTCAAACGTCGCATGAATGGTAGCTGAAGCGAGCGAGCAAACATTTGAATGGGGAGAAAAAAGCCGAGCCGGGACGAACGTCCGGAGCTGTGAAATTCCTTAAGGTCGTGCAACATCGTGGCGCTTGTTTGCTCTTGGGGCTCGTCGGGCTTAAGCTCTAAAAGGAAAAAAGGTTTTCTGTGGCGAGAGCAAATAGTAGTCTCGCTGGTCAGGAGTCTTCAGACGGACCACCGCTGAACTCGCTCGCTGCAAGCCGCTCGGCTTGCTCGGCTCGCTCGGCTGGCTCGCCGTCAATGTAGCAAACGCCTTTACGTCAATTCTCAGTGTGTTATTATTTAAAATGCTTTACTGTTAAGTACGGATCGTGTTATGCTTGTAAATATAATAAAAGGTAATTTGTGTTTACTTATTTATCAAAAAAGCGATAATCAGACATTTGTAAGCGTAGATGTTAGTTGTAAAATTGTATTAAAACGTTTTGTATTTAATTATTGGGTAATTAACCTATCCGACCAACCGCTCTCTTGTGGCTAGCTGACTTTCGACCTAAACCTCTGGTAAATTTGTGTAAAGAAAACTAACTTCAGGAAATTGCAGCATTGTTAATTTAAATTTACTTCAGCTACGTGTATGAATTTGATTGTATGGGTTGAGAGTTATGTACATATTATTTTTAAGAGTCCGTCTGGGAGTGATCGGTTTTTGAATCTCTTTGTTATTGTTAGTCTGATTTCTCGATTTCCAGTGATGCCTAAATGCTGAAAAATCTAAAATACCTTGTGGCAATTTAAACCCGTAGACAGATGGCATCACTTTTTAAACCAGCAAATTTCCTACTTAACTGCAAATACATTAAAAGAAGCCATTATATTATCTTAATATTTTAATAAGATCTGTGCCATAGCGTGGTGGCAATGTATGACTTTATGTTCGCATTGTAACTAGTGTTTTAAGTTTATGTCTGTAAACTACGAATAGATAAAATGTTAAACATAAGACAAATAACTGAATAAATATTAGTGTATTCTATACCCAGTGTATATTCAAATTAAAGATAATATATATTCGAACTAAATGTTGCTGAAATTGTATTTTTTTTTGGTCAGTGTGAACTTCAGTCATTGCTTTCAGATACATTCCTCAATATTCCATAGTTACATCATAGACAATACTGGTAAAGACATTGAAACATTCCAAACAATAAATTGTATAATAATTTACAAAATATGCGCTTAAATACATAATAAATTTGTTAAATAATGTGACACTGTCTTCTTTATTACTGTGTCTAATAATAAGTAATTCAGATGCTGAAAACGAAATCATATAATTGCTAAGAAAAATTACGAAATTAAATCATATTTAACTCGCAATTTGTGTGTTATTTGGCGTTCTCCTTCTAACTTATCGTTGAGTATGTTTGCGTAGAAGTAGCTGGTTATAAAAAGGCGATATTTCCTAAAAGCGTGCCGGAAGAGGGTGTTGGGTGTAACTCTGTGAATAAACAGGGTAAAGTGGGGCTAACTGACGGCGCAGCGGCGCGGGCGACGGCGGCTGCGCGGCGCGGCGTGCGCGGGCTGCGCGTGCGTCGCCCGATTAGCACCTCCGCCGAGCATAGAGCAACACGATCAACAGAGACTACAATATAATTATACTCGACTCTAGACTCCAGTAAATAATCATTATATGCACAAGAAGTTGGTAAGCAACGACAACAGCCTAAAAACAGTACTAATAAATTTAAATATGACATGATAGCGCTTAAAGCATTAAAACTTTATCCACCTGTTCTTTTCCTCATGAGTATATTTTCTTAAAGTACTTTGTCTAATTTTCATGAAATTACAAGTTGCAGTCGCTAATATAGTTCATAGAAAGAATATTTTCCTCACTAAAATATAGCTTAAACGAAACTTACTTAGCACAAGTATCTACCTACAAATTTTCCTTTGTTAGAAACGTACTTATTGTCTGACGTAATATTTGTATACGGCTATTATGGACGCCTTTGTCTGTTTAAATCCAGTAAGTAACAATATTTCTTAATATTAATATTCGTTTTACATGTACATTTATTAGTACTGTTGAGTTATTGTTATTACTTCACGATTTTCAATAAACGTCAATGCTTGCATCATAAGTATAAATGAGTTTAGTATAATAGTTACTTATATTTTCTTTACGATCTCTGTTGTAAATAATGGCTAAACAAGTGTATTGTACACCTTGGAAATAGTATTTCTTATAAAATTACAACAATCAGTGTAGAAATAAGGTACGCGGAGTGTGAAATTCTTTGAGGTACTAGACTAGAAGTTTGTTCAATTCTACTACCTAAGTATAATTATGTACCTATGTAGGTATATTGTAAAATTTAATTGACACGAATTAATTTGCTTTTTTGTTGCAACTCCAAAACTCGAAAATAAATAATAATCGAATTTGCAAAACAGATAATTTAAAAATATTACATGAAGTACCAACACTTTTTTCATACTGAAACTAAGAATCCAAATTCTTGCTGAAGCAATCAAAACTTTTCTTGCTCATCTTTCACCTTTCTCAATTTCACGCGTACTCTGTCCTACCAACTACTCTGTCCAAGAAAGCATGGCTTCTCAGGTGCATGGTCATACGGCTGTACCCGATCATATTTGTGGATACTAACACATGTACTTATGTACATGATGTATGTGCTAAGTAGTTCATAGACCATGCCGCTGCGGCATACTCAGGTGTGTTTGGTGAAGACCAGTCTCCAATTGAGGTTTTTTTTTTTGTTTAACTGACCTTGCCTAGTTTGGTAACATTTTGAAGTCATGATTGATCAATGAGTGTTTGCATGTAGTTGCAATAAAAGTGATGCCATCTGTCTACGGGTTTAAATTGCCACAAGGTATTTTAGATTTTTCAGCATTTAGGCATCACTGGAAATCGAGAAATCAGACTAACAATAACAAAGAGATTCAAAAACCGATCACTCCCAGACGGACTCTTAAAAATAATATGTACATAACTCTCAACCCATACAATCAAATTCATACACGTAGCTGAAGTAAATTTAAATTAACAATGCTGCAATTTCCTGAAGTTAGTTTTCTTTACACAAATTTACCAGAGGTTTAGGTCGAAAGTCAGCTAGCCACAAGAGAGCGGTTGGTCGGATAGGTTAATTACCCAATAATTAAATACAAAACGTTTTAATACAATTTTACAACTAACATCTACGCTTACAAATGTCTGATTATCGCTTTTTTGATAAATAAGTAAACACAAATTACCTTTTATTATATTTACAAGCATAACACGATCCGTACTTAACAGTAAAGCATTTTAAATAATAACACACTGAGAATTGACGTAAAGGCGTTTGCTACATTGACGGCGAGCCAGCCGAGCGAGCCGAGCAAGCCGAGCGGCTTGCAGCGAGCGAGTTCAGCGGTGGTCCGTCTGAAGACTCCTGACCAGCGAGACTACTATTTGCTCTCGCCACAGAAAACCTTTTTTCCTTTTAGAGCTTAAGCCCGACGAGCCCCAAGAGCAAACAAGCGCCACGATGTTGCACGACCTTAAGGAATTTCACAGCTCCGGACGTTCGTCCCGGCTCGGCTTTTTTCTCCCCATTCAAATGTTGCTCGCTCGCTTCAGCTCGCATTCATGCTACTCGTTTGAAACGCCGCAGCCACCGCGAGCACTGACTTAACGCTATCCAGTCCTCGACACTGTAATAATACTGCGATAGTTGACTAATACTCTGCCCACTCACAATGTCCATCGACAGCTGGCAACGGAACGCGCGAAGCGTCGAAGCGTAAATAAATTCTAATAACAAGATTAGTTGTCTACGTGCCGTGGCAGTTCCTTCGCCTGTTGATGTGTCTGCCGTGGTTGTGGCGGATGCCGTGGCAGGGGTTCTTGATGGAGTTCTGTGGAGGAGGCCGGAGTCTACGCTGCGGGCGCTGCCACTTGGGCATGCCGATCTGTTGATGCTGCATCTGCTCGTGCTTGGCGATCTCTTGGTTGTGTCTGGAGATGTCGAAGTCGGGCGCCATCTTCATGAAGCCGATGCACTTGTGCAGCCGCGCGGGCAGGTTCTTGAAGGTGCGCCGTATCTGCACGCCTCGTGCGTTGAAACCGATATACCGGTCTTTGTTCTTCACCAAGTGATATCTGTTGTAGCCGTCCACAAACTCCTCTTTGAAGAGACAGCTGGGTTGTTTCTCCGCTTGAGCTGGTGTCTGTGGACAATGCAGAATATAATTAATCGCAGGGTCTGAAAGACGAGCTAATTTGTTTCCATACAGCGAGATTTTAAATTTGAATGAGGCGAAAGAAGTTTGCAAGGATCGTAGCAAGTGGAAAGATGTGGACTGCCTTCAACTCCGGAAAAAAGGCGTGATGAATGTAAGTGCCAAAGAAAGAAACCAAAGTGTTTTTAAGGGCTAGTTTAAACATGCGGGTTGATTGATTTCCCCAACAGCGCGATCAATATCAGTGATATTGAAGTGCCGACACAGAGATGGAAAAATATCGCTGTATTGAGACGTCAGAAGGCATAGAATACTGACCAGGCGCCTGCCGACCAGCCGCGCGACCGGTTGAAGCAGAGGTACATGTCCTGAACGGGCGAGTGGATGAGCAGTTCTAGACTGAAACTGCGCGTGCTGATGGTGAGATTCGCTGCAACAAACAGAAAAACGCAATTGAATGTCAAGTTTTAAGTAGGGTATTTGAAGACTATAAAGAAAGATGTCTTGAAAAAATCTGAAATTCGCCATGTTGACTAAGACCTCGGTAGCCCAAATGGCAGATACCACGTGGTATCAGTGGGGTTAACTGAAATGATACACCGACTGGTTTAATATTTGAGAAAGTCACTTTTTCTCTCATTTTAATGTCATCCATTACTTTTGATTTTCTTATCACTCAAAAGTGTTGAGTTTCTCTCACTTGCACTAATCCGTAATCAAATATCCGAAAGATCTTATCCGAAAACCTGGACTTTCTTCGACCTTCCTCGAATTGATTAACTCGTAGAGTACAAAGTTATTAAAAAGAAAGTAAATATTCTTGGAATTCATTTTGTAATACCGTCTTATTGTAATTATTGCTACACCCCAGGTGACTTTACTGTGTGAAGCGACGCCGCTGCCCATATTCAATGGATGTTATAAATTCAATACCCAAATGTACGAACGAGACAGAGAGTCATAGTGTCAGGTGCAATATACTAATCGTTAATGATATTTGAACACTAATAAAGTAGAAAAATAAAATGACGATAAATATTAATCTATTGCTGGATATTC
Organism: Scrobipalpa atriplicella; assembly: GCA_029255725.1. Lineage (NCBI taxonomy): Eukaryota > Metazoa > Arthropoda > Insecta > Lepidoptera > Gelechiidae > Scrobipalpa > Scrobipalpa atriplicella. The sequence goes on from JARACY010003405.1 coordinate 28,347, forward strand.
AATACTTAGAGTTTAGGGAGAGTTTACATGGTGCCACTCTCTGGAGAGATATGACATGTTTTTCCGGATATACGGAATTTTTTTGTTGTTACTTGGGCACACACACACAATAGGTAGGAAGCTAAGTAAAGAAAACGAAGCTGAGATAAGAAGCATACCGAATATTAATTTACTGAAACGCAATTTCCTGCTTGGACGTAGTTTACTTAACAAGGCAAGAATCTGTAGAAAAATTAATTTAGAAAACCGAAACTGTTCTAAGTTACGTACCTATAGGTACATTTTTACAGAATATCATTCTTCATCAGTTACTATATCTTCGTCATTCATTCGTCAAAAAACTTCACTCTTCCTTGATAAAAAGATTACCATCGTCATGTAGTCCCACTCTAACTTTCCCTACCTCATATAAAAGAGAAAAGTCGTTGGAATTGGAATTTCGAAGTGAAGTTTTTTGACGAATGAATGACGAAGATATAGTAACTGATGAAGAATGATATTCTGTAAAAATGTACCTATAGGTACGTAACTTAGAACAGTTTCGGTTTTCTAAATTAATTTTTCTACAGATTCTTGCCTTGTTAAGTAAACTACGTCCAAGCAGGAAATTGCGTTTCAGTAAATTAATATTCGGTATGCTTCTTATCTCAGCTTCGTTTTCTTTACTTAGCTTCCTACCTATTGTGTGTGTGTGCCCAAGTAACAACAAAAAAATTCCGTATATCCGGAAAAACATGTCATATCTCTCCAGAGAGTGGCACCATGTAAACTCTCCCTAAACTCTAAGTATTGAATATCCAGCAATAGATTAATATTTATCGTCATTTTATTTTTCTACTTTATTAGTGTTCAAATATCATTAACGATTAGTATATTGCACCTGACACTATGACTCTCTGTCTCGTTCGTACATTTGGGTATTGAATTTATAACATCCATTGAATATGGGCAGCGGCGTCGCTTCACACAGTAAAGTCACCTGGGGTGTAGCAATAATTACAATAAGACGGTATTACAAAATGAATTCCAAGAATATTTACTTTCTTTTTAATAACTTTGTACTCTACGAGTTAATCAATTCGAGGAAGGTCGAAGAAAGTCCAGGTTTTCGGATAAGATCTTTCGGATATTTGATTACGGATTAGTGCAAGTGAGAGAAACTCAACACTTTTGAGTGATAAGAAAATCAAAAGTAATGGATGACATTAAAATGAGAGAAAAAGTGACTTTCTCAAATATTAAACCAGTCGGTGTATCATTTCAGTTAACCCCACTGATACCACGTGGTATCTGCCATTTGGGCTACCGAGGTCTTAGTCAACATGGCGAATTTCAGATTTTTTCAAGACATCTTTCTTTATAGTCTTCAAATACCCTACTTAAAACTTGACATTCAATTGCGTTTTTCTGTTTGTTGCAGCGAATCTCACCATCAGCACGCGCAGTTTCAGTCTAGAACTGCTCATCCACTCGCCCGTTCAGGACATGTACCTCTGCTTCAACCGGTCGCGGCTGGTCGGCAGGCGCCTGGTCAGTATTCTATGCCTTCTGACGTCTCAATACAGCGATATTTTTCCATCTCTGTGTCGGCACTTCAATATCACTGATATTGATCGCGCTGTTGGGGAAATCAATCAACCCGCATGTTTAAACTAGCCCTTAAAAACACTTTGGTTTCTTTCTTTGGCACTTACATTCATCACGCCTTTTTTCCGGAGTTGAAGGCAGTCCACATCTTTCCACTTGCTACGATCCTTGCAAACTTCTTTCGCCTCATTCAAATTTAAAATCTCGCTGTATGGAAACAAATTAGCTCGTCTTTCAGACCCTGCGATTAATTATATTCTGCATTGTCCACAGACACCAGCTCAAGCGGAGAAACAACCCAGCTGTCTCTTCAAAGAGGAGTTTGTGGACGGCTACAACAGATATCACTTGGTGAAGAACAAAGACCGGTATATCGGTTTCAACGCACGAGGCGTGCAGATACGGCGCACCTTCAAGAACCTGCCCGCGCGGCTGCACAAGTGCATCGGCTTCATGAAGATGGCGCCCGACTTCGACATCTCCAGACACAACCAAGAGATCGCCAAGCACGAGCAGATGCAGCATCAACAGATCGGCATGCCCAAGTGGCAGCGCCCGCAGCGTAGACTCCGGCCTCCTCCACAGAACTCCATCAAGAACCCCTGCCACGGCATCCGCCACAACCACGGCAGACACATCAACAGGCGAAGGAACTGCCACGGCACGTAGACAACTAATCTTGTTATTAGAATTTATTTACGCTTCGACGCTTCGCGCGTTCCGTTGCCAGCTGTCGATGGACATTGTGAGTGGGCAGAGTATTAGTCAACTATCGCAGTATTATTACAGTGTCGAGGACTGGATAGCGTTAAGTCAGTGCTCGCGGTGGCTGCGGCGTTTCAAACGTCGCATGAATGGTAGCTGAAGCGAGCGAGCAAACATTTGAATGGGGAGAAAAAAGCCGAGCCGGGACGAACGTCCGGAGCTGTGAAATTCCTTAAGGTCGTGCAACATCGTGGCGCTTGTTTGCTCTTGGGGCTCGTCGGGCTTAAGCTCTAAAAGGAAAAAAGGTTTTCTGTGGCGAGAGCAAATAGTAGTCTCGCTGGTCAGGAGTCTTCAGACGGACCACCGCTGAACTCGCTCGCTGCAAGCCGCTCGGCTTGCTCGGCTCGCTCGGCTGGCTCGCCGTCAATGTAGCAAACGCCTTTACGTCAATTCTCAGTGTGTTATTATTTAAAATGCTTTACTGTTAAGTACGGATCGTGTTATGCTTGTAAATATAATAAAAGGTAATTTGTGTTTACTTATTTATCAAAAAAGCGATAATCAGACATTTGTAAGCGTAGATGTTAGTTGTAAAATTGTATTAAAACGTTTTGTATTTAATTATTGGGTAATTAACCTATCCGACCAACCGCTCTCTTGTGGCTAGCTGACTTTCGACCTAAACCTCTGGTAAATTTGTGTAAAGAAAACTAACTTCAGGAAATTGCAGCATTGTTAATTTAAATTTACTTCAGCTACGTGTATGAATTTGATTGTATGGGTTGAGAGTTATGTACATATTATTTTTAAGAGTCCGTCTGGGAGTGATCGGTTTTTGAATCTCTTTGTTATTGTTAGTCTGATTTCTCGATTTCCAGTGATGCCTAAATGCTGAAAAATCTAAAATACCTTGTGGCAATTTAAACCCGTAGACAGATGGCATCACTTTTATTGCAACTACATGCAAACACTCATTGATCAATCATGACTTCAAAATGTTACCAAACTAGGCAAGGTCAGTTAAACAAAAAAAAAAACCTCAATTGGAGACTGGTCTTCACCAAACACACCTGAGTATGCCGCAGCGGCATGGTCTATGAACTACTTAGCACATACATCATGTACATAAGTACATGTGTTAGTATCCACAAATATGATCGGGTACAGCCGTATGACCATGCACCTGAGAAGCCATGCTTTCTTGGACAGAGTAGTTGGTAGGACAGAGTACGCGTGAAATTGAGAAAGGTGAAAGATGAGCAAGAAAAGTTTTGATTGCTTCAGCAAGAATTTGGATTCTTAGTTTCAGTATGAAAAAAGTGTTGGTACTTCATGTAATATTTTTAAATTATCTGTTTTGCAAATTCGATTATTATTTATTTTCGAGTTTTGGAGTTGCAACAAAAAAGCAAATTAATTCGTGTCAATTAAATTTTACAATATACCTACATAGGTACATAATTATACTTAGGTAGTAGAATTGAACAAACTCTAGTCTAGTACCTCAAAGAATTTCACACTCCGCGTACCTTATTTCTACACTGATTGTTGTAATTTTATAAGAAATACTATTTCCAAGGTGTACAATACACTTGTTTAGCCATTATTTACAACAGAGATCGTAAAGAAAATATAAGTAACTATTATACTAAACTCATTTATACTTATGATGCAAGCATTGACGTTTATTGAAAATCGTGAAGTAATAACAATAACTCAACAGTACTAATAAATGTACATGTAAAACGAATATTAATATTAAGAAATATTGTTACTTACTGGATTTAAACAGACAAAGGCGTCCATAATAGCCGTATACAAATATTACGTCAGACAATAAGTACGTTTCTAACAAAGGAAAATTTGTAGGTAGATACTTGTGCTAAGTAAGTTTCGTTTAAGCTATATTTTAGTGAGGAAAATATTCTTTCTATGAACTATATTAGCGACTGCAACTTGTAATTTCATGAAAATTAGACAAAGTACTTTAAGAAAATATACTCATGAGGAAAAGAACAGGTGGATAAAGTTTTAATGCTTTAAGCGCTATCATGTCATATTTAAATTTATTAGTACTGTTTTTAGGCTGTTGTCGTTGCTTACCAACTTCTTGTGCATATAATGATTATTTACTGGAGTCTAGAGTCGAGTATAATTATATTGTAGTCTCTGTTGATCGTGTTGCTCTATGCTCGGCGGAGGTGCTAATCGGGCGACGCACGCGCAGCCCGCGCACGCCGCGCCGCGCAGCCGCCGTCGCCCGCGCCGCTGCGCCGTCAGTTAGCCCCACTTTACCCTGTTTATTCACAGAGTTACACCCAACACCCTCTTCCGGCACGCTTTTAGGAAATATCGCCTTTTTATAACCAGCTACTTCTACGCAAACATACTCAACGATAAGTTAGAAGGAGAACGCCAAATAACACACAAATTGCGAGTTAAATATGATTTAATTTCGTAATTTTTCTTAGCAATTATATGATTTCGTTTTCAGCATCTGAATTACTTATTATTAGACACAGTAATAAAGAAGACAGTGTCACATTATTTAACAAATTTATTATGTATTTAAGCGCATATTTTGTAAATTATTATACAATTTATTGTTTGGAATGTTTCAATGTCTTTACCAGTATTGTCTATGATGTAACTATGGAATATTGAGGAATGTATCTGAAAGCAATGACTGAAGTTCACACTGACCAAAAAAAAAATACAATTTCAGCAACATTTAGTTCGAATATATATTATCTTTAATTTGAATATACACTGGGTATAGAATACACTAATATTTATTCAGTATTTGTACTATGTTTAAATTTTATCTATTCGTAGTTT
>JARACY010003406.1:0-33473 GCA_029255725.1 Scrobipalpa atriplicella
GGTGATAGAAAAACATAGAATGTGCCAGCTGGATTCGAGGGTTTCAGTAATTGTAATTTAGGCGATGGGCTGACAACCTGTCACTATAGCAATTTACAAATCAATCAGGAATAACCCTCAAAACTTGTCAGACGTGGCGGAACGACCTTTGTTTAGGTCGTTTACGCTCTGCCTACCCCATTAGGGATAAAGGCGTGATTATATGTATGTATGTATGTAAATACAATAATATGAACTTATTAGACATACATGGGTATTAAAGCAACTTTCAATACCCATGAATGTCTAATAATCACATTTTAAGGTCACAGTTACTTGTAGGAAAAAAAAGTTTTCAAAATCTGCGATAGATGGCGTTGTGTTGCATTTCCCATGACGATCAACGAACAAAGACCTGTCAAACATTAACATAGTTTAACACTATTTGTTTAATATAAATAATATGATTTAAATAAAACTCACTTGACGACCCTGATGCTCTGAACATTCTTCAGCTGTTGCGCGGTATCCAATTCTTCAATATTGTGTTTGGCTCGAGCGTCTGATGGCTGGACTATATGGCCCATCACTTTCAGGTTGCCTGGGTTAGAGAGAAATAGTATTTAATGTCAATTTTAGTCACATTCTAGCTAAATAAAAATTAAGTTAGTCTGTTTAAATCACTGATTTTGAAAACTTTTTTTTCCTACAAGTAACTGTGACCTTAAAATGTGATTATTAGACATTCATGGGTATTGAAAGTTGCTTTAATACCCATGTATGTCTAATAAGTTCATATTATTGTATTTACATACATACATACATATAATCACGCCTTTATCCCTAATGGGGTAGGCAGAGCGTAAACGACCTAAACAAAGGTCGTTCCGCCACGTCTGACAAGTTTTGAGGGTTATTCCTGATTGATTTGTAAATTGCTATAGTGACAGGTTGTCAGCCCATCGCCTAAATTACAATTACTGAAACCCTCGAATCCAGCTGGCACATTCTATGTTTTTCTATCACTCCCAGTCCAGCATGGAAGCTATTATTGTATTTAATGGGTATTAAAGATTGCTTCCACACCAGGTTCAACTATGACCCGTCATTCGCGGAGCACTCCGGGTTACTCGGCTACGACCCGACCCGCGCGGCACATTCAGATACGGGTGTCATAGCGCAGGAGGTGCGCCGCGTGCTCCCCGAAGCCGTGAAGGAGGCGGGTGACGTCACGCTGCCCAATGGAAACACTATACAGAAGTTTCTCGTTGTTAATAAGGTAGGGATACTTTAGTCACCGGCACCAAATAAAACACCGGCGCCAATAATGCACCGGCCTCAATTAAGACAACAGCGCCAATAAAAACACCGGTGCCAATTAAGACACCGGCGCCAATTAAAACATCGGCGCCAATTAAAACACCGGTGCCAATTAAAACACCGACGCCAATTAAAACACCGGCGCCAATTAAGACACCGGCGCCAATTAAAACATCGGCGCCAATTAAGACACCGGCGCCAATATGTATTTGAAGTGATTACACGCTACCCAATGGAAATACTATACAGAAGTTTTTTGTAGTTAATAATTTAATTTATCCAAGCTAAAAGATGTCCAATGAATACTATGGTTGAATACTTTAGGAAAGCACAAGAGACGATTCTGTTTAGAGATTTTAAGATGCGCCCAAATTCAGAGCACGCCGCCGTCAGGCACACAAATTAAGACTCTATTCTTTTAACACAAATCTCTATCTTTTTCTTCTAGGATCGCATCTTTATGGAGAACCTAGGCGCAGTCAAAGAGTTGTGCAAGGTGACAGGCCACCTGGAGTCCAGGATTGACCAGCTCGAGAGAATGAACAAGAAGCTCTGCAAGATGAGCATACTTCAAAGAAGAGATAGCTCCCGCTCTAGTGCTAGTAATGGTAAGAGTTCTTAGATGGAGCTGTTGTTTCTACCAACTCCAACTACATCGCCACTAAAAAAGTTCTTGATAATTCTACTAGATGGCGTTGTTGCTATTATAAAAAAAAATCAATGAAGTTCATTCTAGTACCGGTACTTAAAACTTTTTAATGTTTTTACTAGATGGCGCTCATCATCATTCGCTTGCCTTTATCCCATCTATTTGGGGTCGGCGCAGTACGTTTTCTTCTACTAGATGGCGCTATTATTATCTATTTCTATTTCCCAGATTCCCGCTACTCAGCCATATCCGCAAAATCCATCTACAGCGACGGCAACATTTCCATCGAGCAGATCCGCGACATCGCCAGAAACATCAAAAAGCACGAGTGTTGCCAGAAACTGAGCCACCATTCACCCAAATACACGAGAAAACAGTGCCGGAATTGCCATACACAATCTAAATACGGGAAATACTACAATGCCAATAAAACCTCAGCGAAATACGTCGCTAAAGATAAAGGAGTTTTCCCAACTTACACAGACACTTTAGAGTCCAAACCGAAATCGGAAGATTACTCAGATTCCTTGAAAAAGAAAGAGACGGATACTCCCCATACGAATTTGTGGTTGAGTGATGATTTTGGATATGAGAGTTCGAGGCTGGCGTTCTGTTGTAGAAAGAAGGATAGATATGGCGACGCCAGCAGCGAATTGATATCAAATAAGTTCCTGCAGATCGTTATTACGATATTGATATTTATCATGGCTGTGTGGTAAGTGCATTTTAAAATTATCTGTTAATAATAAAAATAATATATATTTTTATGTTAAAGTTTTTCAAATTCATGAAAATACGAGTAGGAAATATGCATTATATTATAATGCACATTTCCTACGGTTTTTTAAAGTACCTTCAAATTTTCAGCCTAGTGGTGATGTCGGCGCTTTACTTCAGAGAACACCAGGAGTTGCTCTCGATGAAGGAGATCAGGCTGCACGAGAAATTCACCAACTACCCTCATTATGGGAAGTTTAACACAGCACAGCAACATAGGCCGCCTGATCACAATCAAATACAGGTCAGTTAGTAACATGTTCTTTTAGAGATCACTAGATGGCGTTGAAATTTCCAGAAGATTTTTACAACTACCCGCATTATAATATAATACAGCACAGCAACATAGGCCGCCCGGTCCGACCACAACCAGATACAGGTCAGGTCAGTTACAAACAAATTCACGTATTAACCGATAGATGGCGCTAAAAGCATCTCGCAAGTTAGTTTTCAAAGAATCTTAAAGATGGCGCTGCAGCGAATATCAATTAACTTAAAATTATCTAACTACCCGCATTACGAAAAGTTTAATAAAGCACAGCAATCAGCGATCACAACCAGATACAGGTAAATCGACACTGTACTCCAGAAAGTCTTAAAGAAGTAAATAGATGGCGCTGAAAACATAATGCGAATGAAATTTACTAAATATACACACTACGGGAAAAATACAATTAGATACAAGATACATATGATACTCGAAGGTAATTACCCGCATTAATGAGAAACTGTGTTCTAAATGTTATGATTTAATCTTTCAGAACCTAAAACCAGCACAACATTCAACTATAAAGAAAACTACAAAAGGTAAGAAAAACTACTCACATATTTTTTACGAAATACCTACATAAATAAATATGGGTAAATATTTTGACAAAGTATACTTTTTGATACAGGCCATGGACGAATAAAACAAAGAGGACTGATAACCTCCCTTATAAACTGCGTACACCGTTACATAGCAGTGCCATCTATTGACATTAGCGAAATATTGTGTAAACATAATATGTATTTTAATTCAGATGTTTTAAACAGCATTTCACATTGTGTATTTCTACTTTAAAAATCTTAAAAGATAATTTGAATGAAGTTGTTATTGATTTTTTTTTCAATTTCATGACCTATATTAACAACGGACTCTTCGAGCAATATGCCAGCGCCATCTAGGTTTTGCTCGCATTTTGACCTTTTTATCGAGTATCGAGGTACGCTCTCTTGTATGGCGGTTAACAGTCCTCTAGAGTAGTTAGTCCATGGACAAAGTATACTTTTTGATACAGGCTGATGATGATGATGATGATAGTGATGATATTTTTTTCGCAGAGAAAGGTCAACACAAGACCACTCAAGAGTACACAACGACATCTCCTACAGAAAATACACACACAGCGGCAACAACTTTACATGCTTCGAGGAATTACGTCAAAAATGTACTACGTAAGTATTTAATACCAAAAAGTATCACTTAGATTAAAAGTTTGGTTAAAGAAGTAATAGAATTTGAATGATACTCTTAGAAAATATTTTATCGGCGCAAAAAAGAATGGCACTACTTCCATCCATCAATCTAAACCTGAACTAAATTAACAGAACATTAGCTGGCTGTATCGTTAACATTATCTTTTGTAAAAAAAAACCTACTATTTACTTATTAACTTCAATTTTAATTTCTACCTTCAGATATGGAGCAAACATCTTTACCGCCAAAATTAGAGCGACCAATTTCCATTTCCAGAATTGCTGAGGTAAGATAACATTTCTTCATTCAGGCTATCCATAGGTCCATACAGGTCCATAGGTATTATGTAAAAAATTGTAGTTTATTAAGTTAATACTTATTTCTCCTCCAGGTAATCGGCGGCGGCTGCAATTTCAACGTCAATACTGACAATGAGTTGGATGCTGAATGTCAGGTAAGAATCATACCTAAACACCATTGACCATTTTGAGTACCTTGTTTGTTCATCAAATATTTATTTGCAACTACCCACATTAAACTCCTGCTCAAAACTAGTTCTTCTTCTTCAACTTCTATATTCGAAAAATCTTCTTTCACGCTACTAAGGATATCAAAATAATCGCAAGATGGATAAAATCTTTGATGGTAAGGTTTTCCATTCAAAATTTGTTAGACATAAGACAGTGTTACCGTTTCTATTATGTGAGTAAATTTTATACAGGGTGTAAAAAAAGTACTATGTTCCTTTAAACCACATGTTCTACTGATGATACCAAACAACTTTCCCAAAGCACAAAAATTTTAGCTAGAAAAAAAAAATTGCCTTGTCCATACAAAACTGCAGATCCCCGAGAGCATCTTTGTATGAATTTTTTTTCGAGCTAAAATTTATGTGCTTTGGTTTGGGAAAGTTGTTTGGTATCATTAATAGAACATGTGATTTAAAGGAACGTAGTAGGTACTTTTTTTTACACCCTGTATATTTTTATTATTTACTTCATCATTTTACTTCCAGTCATCATGCGGCCTCGAACCTCCCCAAACCTACGAAAACCAAGAACCTTTGGAGAGAAACCCTGAAAAGGAACTCAATGAAACATTTTCTAGACCCTTAGAACCAATCACAAGAGACAAACTTCCTAGTATTCCTATTATGCCAGAAAAGAATAATGATACATTGAAAATTGACAAGAAAGACGCTGATACATACAAAATTCACGATGAAATAATTGCTGAGTCTAATCTACTCGATTCTACAAAACAAAACGGAACAGAAATACGTCTTAAAAGAGATGTCAAAGCTAAGAAAGTGCATGAAGATTCGAAAAAGCATCAAGATATAGTAAAATCTATCGATTTGATACACAATAAAACAAAATTAGACCTAAAAAGTGCAACAATATCAACACTTAACAGTGTTTCAGACAGAACATATCAGAAAGACGACTTTATAGGTGTGACTAAGAAGAAAGAAACGGAGAAACTGATGAAAAGCGATGTTAGAGTGAAACGGGAGACCAATGAGGCGTTATTGAGGAGCAGTTCAGAAGAAATGACGCTCAGTGAGCAATCTGATGAAATTCCTGGAGCAAAAGGTAAGCTGTACCTAATACCTATTCGAAGTACATCGACCATATTATCATAAAGGCTGTTAGGAACGGTGTCCTAAAAATTTTAAAGGATTTTTGGTCTACGTAAACTGAATATGTATTTTAATTCAGATATTTTAAACAGCATTTCTCATTGTGTATAAATTTCAACTTTAAAAATCTTAAAAGATAATTTGGTTAAAGTTGTTATTGAATTTTTTCAATTTTATGACCTATATTAAAAACGGACTCTTCGAGCAATATGCCAGCGCCATCTAGGTTTGCTCGCATCTTGACCTTTTTATCGAGTATCGAGGTACGCTCTCTAGTATGGCGGTTAGCAGTCCTCTAGAGTAGTTAGTCCATGCTGCCAACTAAGTGATTGGCTGCCTATCCCAAAAGAAACCATGGACCTAACTGCCCCATTTCTTCTCAGAATGCGACTCAGTGAGAGTGGGCATCAAGTCCATAACAAACTCATCGCTATTCGAGGAGCGGATCTGCGCAAGAGCGGTACACAACTTCACCTACACCGTGCCTTTGTCGCGATGTGTGCAATATAAACACATTGAGATTGTGTTCAGGTAAGTCTGGATGTGTGTGTGTGTGTCCACGCTTGAAAGGCAAAGTTATCCAAGCTACATCAGACTAACTTTACTTTACTTAAAAAAAAAAACGTGTAAATTCTTGTAATGCTCCAAAATGCCTAGTTCTTAGAAATGTATTTGTTATGTTTTTTTATCTACATTATAGTTTACGTAACTATTAAAAATAATGCTTAGTTTTTAAGTTAGTGTCGCTTAGTAAAATTTTTCCTAAAAGTAGAGATGGGAAAAATTTACTAACCGACAAGCTTTGATTACGAACAGAAATGTCAAAGTTGACCAAATGCAAATGTAGCATTTAATTACGACAACCACCTAATTTTCAAAAATGGTCGAAAATTGTGTCGGTTAGTAAGGAATGAATAAGTGAAATATCGCGAAATCCGAAATATCAAAGCGACAAAAAAGTCGTCGTAGAAGGACGTGAGTAATACCAAACGACGCAGAAAAATCAGGCCATTCCAACAATGTATATAACTCAATATGGCCAAAAATTTCGCTTGGATAACTTTGCCTTTCAACCGTCGATATTGATATCGTGTTCAGATACCTAAGTGTATGTGTATAAGAGAGTTTGTGAGTAGTGTGTGTAGGTGTGTGTGTATTAAAGTACTAACTACACCCTCCTTCTCCAGATCATCAAAACTGAGAGAGCTCCGTCTCTGCGACCTCCGTTGCAAGTACGACTCTGCTAAAAGCTGTCAGCTAGTCCGTGAGACCGCCAAGCCGATTCCCACCGGCGACGCATGGTCTTCGAAGATGACTTTGGAATGCAATATGGATAGAGTCATCAACATACGGGCGCAGTTTAATACTCTCAAGGTAAGTTTTACCAAACCGCCAAACTCGCCAATATTGGTCTTTGGGACCTTGGGACCGTCAATTGCGGCAAATTGGTTTATGAGACCGCATTTTAAATATTTTTCGTTAATGTAGGGATCAAGAATATAATAAAATAATACGTTATTATTTTTCTCATCTCCACAACCTATTTGTGTGAAATATGACAAGTACCTATAGCGCCATCTATGAGGCACTTTAAGAATCGCAATAAAATCCCCCATTATTTGAATCGGAACTTTTTCAATTTCTCTAATTATTGTTTTAAATTTCACAGGACCTGTGCTACTTGTCACCGGAAAACAATTCCTTCGTCGAATACAACATACACATCTACAGAGATTGCCATAACTGAGATATAATAAACTAAGCCGTCTTTGAACACAATCTGCATTTATTGATATCATATCGGTCGAATTACAACAAATTTCTTATAGCTACGAGTTATACTTTTACAAATACAATCTGCCGAATTCACTGAATTCGCTCTCCTGATTGGCCAAGCCAAATAGTGTTGCTAGTTTCTATTGAAAAAAATAAATAACAATTTTTAGTTTTCAGAAATTATTCGATCGATGAAACCAATTTAGTTTTGAAACTATTTATATAGAGATACATTCAAAACAACTTATGTATAAATCATTATTAATAATCTTATTTTGCACGGAATTTAGATAATAGAGAATTTCATACTATGAAAAGAAGCATAAAACATACTCAACATATAATTTGTCAGAAATAATATTTCGGACTTTGGACCCACAATATAGCGCAGGTAGCTATATTAAGGTCAAAATTAAAATAAACTTTTTGGAAAATGTTGTATACATTTTCCCAAAAGTTTATGTATTTTAATTTTTACACACTCAACATTAAAATATTAAAGAATCTCTTTCTGAATCTATTAAGTAATATAAAAATCTCACTAAATCCTTTACTAACTTTTAAAGATCTAGATTATAAGTAAAAATATTATATATCTTAATAATACGCCTAGATACATTCCCAAAGTGCAATTATAATATTTAATGTATCCGTCCTTTAACAGTAATTTTGTGCGCGGTCTAACATTATATCACAAGAACTATTATATAAATAAATATTTTGCAGTTTCTAACATACAAAAATATATACATAATATGTAATTAAGTGGCATTTTAAGTAACCTATGTTTTACTTAAGCCACAAAAAGTCTTAACTTATAGTTATGTGCTATTAGATCGCGTATATAATATATTATTTACGTAAATAATGCATATTATGTATATTTATGTATATTATACACACCTTATAGTATTATTTATTGTAGTTTATCAGTTCATTAATACATAATATTTAAATTGTCCTTTCTTTTAGACAAATCAACTTTAGTAAAATTATTTAAATGTTTGGACTAAAATAGACTTTCTAGGTGTTATGTAATAATTTTTAAGGAAATTGTATAAAATAATGAGGCACTTGTTTAAAAAAAATAGTTCTCCTTTACTCGATAGGGGGCGCCGATGTAGGAAAAATTTAGCTGTCAAAGTCAAAATCATTCTGCTGTCATGTGTGCACAAAAACGCAATTATTTATAATGCATAATTGCATACCAAACCCAGTCTGACTGGGTACTGCTCTTTGGTATGCAATTATGCATTATAATTGCGTTTTTGTTGTCTGTTATCACACAGCGGATATTTGTTTGGTATGTTTTCCATCATTCCTCTTCACTCCTCGTATTTTTCAGTCGCGAAAGTGTACTTTTATTGAGATATCTATAGACTCTTTACATCAGGATATTGTATGAAATCTAAATGTACGTTATAAATAAACATTATTAAAATAATAAAATAAAATAAATAAAAGTATCAAAATGAGTGTTGCCATAATATTTGACAGATTTGTTTCAAGGTTATCAGCGCCATCTATCGATACATACTCCATACTCGAAAACGAAACCGCCCCATTAAAATAAACATATTATAATTTGTTAGAAGTTAAATATTATGAATTTATTATTTTTTAAATTATGTTGTTGTTGAAGGAATTGGTATTTTTTTACTGTAGGCTTATTATTATAGTTTTATACATTCTTATTTTATTTGATATTGTTAAGTATACAAGATGGTGGTAGCAAATTTTTATATTTTTGAGAATGATTTTAGCTGAATCATTTTTTTTTAGGTTATTGCCGATCACATTCCAGTTTTTTGAAAGTTAAACGTATTTTTTCAGCTTTATCATTGTTTTAGACTAAGTTTTTGTTTATTTTTCATTTTTAAAAGTATTTTATTTTCATTTGTATTTTGCTTGAATCTTGTAAAATTAATACTCAGCTGTATTTGACGTAACATGAAGTTTTGTGTTGTTTTTTTAGGCATGGCAGATATAGAAATACCCGTTGCGACATAATTTTGTCGTCATGTTTTCTCATGCGTTGCGAACTATGCTAACAAAATATAAATACTATATTAAAATGTACCTAAACGATATGTCGGTGCAATATACGTCCACAAAAATTTAAAGTAAATCACTTATATTCTGTATTTCGTCACGATTGTAATAGGTGCTGTAAAACACTCTTTAGGTGCTTTTTAGGGTCACATTCTATTTTCTTATTGCCTGTTCTAATTTTACGTAATACACGTACATTCCAAATCAGTACTTAAGTAGGTATTAAGAACATTTTGTTACAAAGCAATGCTCAATTCTCATCTTTTTGCATATTTTTATGGATCGGAACGGATATCTTTTTGCATATTTGCATATTTGTATCTTTTTACATATAATATCATTACAAAAAAATACACACTGTTGAGCATTTATTTATCTCTGTATATGTTGAAATACGTATTAAAAATAAATATAATTAATACTAGGCTTATTTTGCTGTAATATAATCACTTTTGCTAGATAAGACTTAGTAATTATACTTCTTGCCATATCGTAAAGTATACCTTCAAAAATATTTTATTTGCGTAAATCTTCTAATGTATTGAACCTATTGTAATATAATTTAAATAAAATTTATATTATCCATTTTGATCACAGACCTTGATTTTGATTGACTTACTTTTTAATATCATTATGAGGATTTTGTACTACTTACTTAAATACCTTTTTTCTCTACCTAGCCACTAACTTGATCTAGGAATTTTGCTTTTCATTAGAATATATATATTTTTACGATTTAAAACAACATCTAAAACTATGTTGATAAAGTAATAACTAGTAATAGTTCAAATCAAATACATAGAGAAAATAATATTTACGAGGAAAAAATAAATTAGCTGAAAAAATGCAGTCAAAAAAAATATGTCCCGAACTTTTTGTACATCACAACTTTATATTTGCACAAAAAAAATAGTCCTCCCACCGATTTTCGGTGATGGCGGCCAATCTCCCAGAGATGGGCCAACTGCGCAGGACTAGTTTTTAGTGCCCAAGTGTTCGCGCTACACACAGGTGCACTCTCTATTCATTCAATCTCTTATTCTGATGGGACAGATTGACTGACGCGACCAGAGAGAAATCAGGCGCCCATCCGACAGCATGGATCATCTTACTTTTCGGACAATCAGGTGATCAGCCTGCAATGCCCTAACCAAACTAGAAACAACAACACAAAGTCATTGTCCCCCGCCGGGAATCGAACCCGGGATCTCCGGAGACCACGGAGGCAGTTACACAAACAATTTGCACAAACAAATTATCCGTCTTAATATTAAAAAAATAATCCACCATTTTCGGATCTGTAGAATGTAGCGAATAAATTATGAAATTAGTTATGTACCTATTAGTATTTATATTAATTATGTAGATTTAGCATTATAGTCGTAAGGTATCCACAAATTTGTATCGTCATAAGAAATATTGAAATAAAAATGTAGAGGTTTAAAAGTATTGTATTTTAATGATTCTTCCAAAAAATTTCAAATCCTTGAATACTTATACTTATAGTTATAGGTGCAAAACAAAAACACACACCCACTCACACACACACAAACACATACATGTATACATACATAGCTACATATAATCACGCCTAAATCCCGAATGGGGTAGGCAGAGCGTAAAAGACCAAAGAAAAGGTCGTTCCAGGACAGGTTTTGAGGGAAATTTTAGACTGAAACGTGTGTGTATCGCTATAGTGACAGGTTATCAGCCCATCGCCTAAATTGCAACACACTGAAACTTCTTTTGATACCATAAAACGTAATGCGGATAAGACGTATAAATATGTATAATTTATTTCAATATTTTATATTTATTTCATTACAATAGATAAGGTACTTAGGTACCTACATCCATAATGCATGGTGCATTGACGTAAGAGATAGAATACCTAATATACATAATAATACTTGACAGGTATTGTAATATGAGTTTTTTATTCACTCAGCAATTTCGCACGGATGACCACAACCACACACAATACAATACAAAAACTCAATGACCGGTCATTAAGGCTCGTATTTATAAAGCAATCTCAAGATTGAGAGCAATATTGAGTGCGGATTTGACGGGTAATTTTGTACTGGAATGACATTTCTGATACGAACTCTAACTCGCTGTCAATCTTGAGAGCTGATTATAAATACGGGCCTAAAACTTGAGACTCGTGTTATTGCAATCGCGTAGGTAACGTTTACTTTAAAAACCTGTATGCATTTTTATCAACATGAAAATTATTTCTCAATTAAAATTTATATTATCTACTACATTGATTGTAAACAATATCATGAGACGTAAATAATCTCAGAAAAAGAATCATTTCTTTTCCGAAGCAATCTCAGAAAAAGAAATGACCGAAGCACGGTGCTGTGCTGACTGACAAACAAAATAACTATCCCCACAAATAATTTAAGCCAAAATATTATAGATAGATAGATAGATAAAGCATAAAATATTTTAGGCCATTATCTAGGAGTGCGTTCACGCATGCACCTAGGGGAAACCGTTAGAGCGACTTTTAATCTGACAGCTCGCGTAAACCCCCGTTCATGCACGCACTTGCACCTGTCAGGATGAAATTTCCCCTGACAGGTGCTTCAAAACGGGGCTTTATCAACTGTCAAAGTGAAAAGTTCCCCTAACCTTGCGCTAACCGTGCGCCCGTGAACGTACCCAGGTATTTGTACGTTAATTTTCAAGCCACCTTATTCTGTAGGAGTACGGTAGACGCAGTACCTACCTAACCACATGGTCACCCGGCTTTGATGTCTTGTACAACTAGGGCAAGCGAGCGAGTGAGAGAGACACTGCACCGGGCTATACTATACAGTTAGAGGCACACTGAAGGTACAAATAAAATGGATCTTAAAACACAACCATAATGGTACAAAAATGTGGTACAAAAATTCCAGTCTCTTTAATTCGTCTTTATGATTGTACTCAACCGATTGCCATGAAAGAAAAAAATAGATAGACACTACCAAAAATCTGACTGTACATGACTAACGCTAGTTACTAGTTATTATTCTGTGACATGACAGATTAGATGATTAGATTGGATTGGATTAGATTAGACTGTCAGGTATAAAATTAACCGTAACTTAGGTCGTGTCATGGCAAAATTGACTCTATCTGTGAGATCCACCTTTGTTTATTTTATGTACAAATATATTCTCTTAGCAGTGGACTAGTGTCCTCTCCTCTCGGTGTGACACAATCCTAAAGATCTACGTCACGAAAATCATTAAGTACTTAGCAGCAGTCGCACTTTAGTGTAACTTTATACCGGACGTGTGTTGTGTTGTGTTTGAATTTTGAATTTAGAATACAAACGCCGGTGAAGTGTGAACTCTTGCGCATACTGTAATGTAAGTCTTTGTTTAATTAAATATTATTATCTCGCTTTACGAGTTTCACGGACAGTTGTTTTATGTTGTTATTTGAAACGACAGGAAAAAAAGCAAAACAAAACAATATTATAGTTTTTCCATACCTATGTTAACAAATTAACATTGCGGATCTTAAATAATGAATCGAAAAAAAAAAACGGTTTTTATATCCAATGCTGAACAGGTTTAACCACCCATTTAGGTATTATTTTTATTCTTCATACATATAATCACGCCTTTACCCCTAAAGGGTTAGGCAGAGCGTCAACGACCCAAACAAAGGTCGATGTGCCACGTCTGACAAGTTTTGTTTAAGATAGATCTGTATATTTCTGTAGTGACAGGTTGTCAGCCCATCGCCGAAAACCTAGTATTTTGCCAAAGTCCGGGTTTTGATAAATTGATTTTTGGTTTAATGAAAAGCTCGATATCGGTTCCTATTTTATATTTGTGTAAGGGTTTTGATCAAAATCCTAGTTTTTTAATCAAAAAACCGATTTCATCAAAATCGTGCGACATAGGTACCATAAAGGGTAAGGTCGTGGTCGTGAGTTTGATTGTTTCAGTTTGATAGGACAATGCAAGCTAAATCACTACATTGGCCTCGATTCACGCCGTCCAGTTACTAATTCTAATTCTTAGTAGCGCTGTCACTTTCTTATATTTGACATAAGAACAGGATAGCAACTAAACACATGACTTTGACATTCCTAATCTGACATTAAATTGCTTAAATTTGACATTAGATTGCTTATTTAACGTAAAATAAGGAACATGCTCTATGTTCGGTTCTTATTTAAAGCAGCTTATGTCAAATTAGGAACGTCAAACACATGTGTTTATTTGCTATCCTGTTCTTATGTCAAAGTAAAGAAAGTGACAGCGCTATCTTAAAATTAGTTAAGAATGGGGCAGCCAGAATCGAGGGCATTGTCTGATAACAATTTGATTATGATTCAAATATCTCTAAGTCTTGTATAAGGAAGTATTTAACGGTTAAAATTATCCAAGTATTTTTTTTTATCAAACAAATACGTAGCTAATATTTACGTACGAAATTTACATCGGTTATTGAATTTAACAACTACAAACAGACTTTGAACCCTTATTTATATTATGTAAGTAACCTATGTACCTATAGTTCTGACTTCGTCTATAAAAAGATAGAGGCCTTGTATTGTGGCCAAGGAACACATTGGTTTTTGAATCGCATGTTTTTATTCGTTTTAAAGCGAAAGAGTGATTATGCTAATCAAATGAAACCAAGTAAGGGTCAATTATAAAAAAAAAAGTAACAGTCTATTCCTATACAAAATTACTCGTTCAGCTGAAAACAACGAAGAACATCATTAATTTTTGTATGAAGTTAGTCAAAGCGAAGTGTGTCATCTGGTTCTGAAACCAACTGGTTTTTTAGGCCCGTATTCATGATCAGCACTTGAGACTGACAGAGAGTTTAAGTTAGTATCAGAAATGTCATTTCAGTACAAAACGACCTGTCAAATCCATACTTAATATTGCTCTCAATCTTGAGATCGATTTATAAATACGAGCCTTAATAAATCCAGAAAGACGACAAGAAAGTTGTCGTCTTCTTGCGTCCACGGAAGGCATGGCGCAAAATATTGTATAACCTGCACCACCACCGACCGCAGGCGCATACAGTGAATGATTACTGATTATGCCTTCTTACTTACTCGCGAAAACCATGGTTAAATAATGGTTTTGATGGAAGCGTTTCCGTGTTTCGGAAGGCACGTTAAGCCGTTGGTCTCGGTTATCGATCGTAGATATTAGTAGTTAAGCTATGTCAGAGGCCATTGCTAAGCAGTGACGGCTTGAAAACTGTCAGCTGGGCTGGAGCAAAAGCCTAATCTAGGATTGGGTCTGGTTTCCCATCTGGGTTGCAGAGGTCAGATGGCAGTCGCTTTGTGTAAAAACCACTACCCTCGTTTAATCCCCTAGATTAGACCCCGTGAAATACGGGAAAAGCCTAGGGAGATGATGATGATGATACAAAGCAGATTCTGCTATATGGTATGATGCTGTGGGGATATCTTACTTTAAGTTTTAAAACCTAGACTAGCCTTTGCTACCACTGATTAGAGAAAGTCGCTGCCGCTCCTAGCTCCATTAATCATTTCATTCATCCATACTAAAAGCATAAACGGTTACAACTGCTAACAAAGTTGCTAGTAAGATGCTAGTTAGTAGAGAAGGTATAATACTTAAGTGCACTTATGTCATTCTTACGAAACACGAATAAAAACTTTGAAACATGCGACATAATAGCAAGTAGCATGTCTTACTATGAGTATTTTGTATGTTAACTGCTACAAAAGTGGAACGGAAAATAAAAGAGTCGACAATCCGCAAGCGAAATCATCTTTTTTGATAGTCTTAGGGCGGTGATTCAGCCCGCATTATCCTACCCTACCTAATCAAGTAGGTACCTAATAAAGTTCTTCGCGTGGGAATCGAATCTACGACTTCCGGAGCACAGGCCTTTGGCTTAGACCACTTCACTAGGCCACAAAGGCAGTTTTAGAAAAAAAACTAGGAGTCATACATATGTCATACATATATACATACATACATATAATCACGCCTCTTTCCCGGAGGGGTAGGCAGAGACCACATCTTTCCACTTGCTACCTACGATCCTTACATACTTCTTTCGCTTCATCCACGTTCATAAATCTTTTCATAGTACGCTCGTCGGTTTAGGGTATTCTTGACCTTTCTTTATCATAATTCCTTCATTTTAAATTTAAAGTGATAGTGAAGTGAAGCATCGTATTTAGCTGATTATGCTAATCAGAACCCTGCGGTCTTGCCGTTGGCGGAGGTCAAAGATCGACAAATAGCTTGGTTGACTTGCGCAAGAGTTTCCATGCAAACATTGAACTCAAACAAAAGCTAAGTGTCTAGGCAAATAGCTAAAAAGGCTATTTGGATTTGGTAGAGAACAAGCCTAATGCTCCCTGGGTCAGAATCAGAAGAGATGTCCCGAGGGTGTCGTAAAAAGGGATATTGGCTGGGCAGCAGTACCAGCAGCGTTCTCCGTGGTCTAGTGGTCTCTCGAGCCATATAGGTCTCGATCCGTTCCTGGGTTCAATTTCCAGAGGGGGACAAAGTTGATATTTGTTAATTTATCACTTTGTGAGATTTTCGCAAGTTGAGTTGAATCACCTGATTGTCCTAAAAGAGAAAGGATTTTGTACTTCGGAGGACACATTAAGGCGTAACTCCACGGCAAATAAGAGGGTCACTTTCAAGATATGCAACCATCGCCCGTAATGCCTTAGAATATCGTTCAAATCAGCGCGCGCTGCGGCGTGGCGGTTACGTCCGTGGCCGCGTCAATGCTATTTACCAATTTAAGATAATCATATTCGTATCGTAATACGGATAATTTCCCGAAGGAACCGTGTACGCGCTGCTAATAGAAGGATTTACTGATAAAAACAGCTTTATTTTATACTTGTATACAAAAAAACTATTTCGATATTTCCATACAAATAAAATAAAAGAATCAAAATAGCCTTATTGTTATAGTTTTTCTGTGTTTACATTTTAAAGATTTTTAAAATTAGCGCCATTTCCGTGTGCAACGACTCACTAGACACTAGACAGACTCATCAGGAGTGCGTTCACGCATGCACCTAGGGGAAACCGTTAGAGCGACTTTTAATCTGACAGCTCGCGTAAACCCCCGTTCATGCACGCACTTGCACCTGTCAGGATAAAATTTCCCCTGACATGCGCTTCAAAACGGGGCTTTATCAACTGTCAAAGTGAAAAGTTCCCCTAACCTTGCGCTAACCGTGCGCCCGTGAACGTACCCCAGACCCTAATCATAAGTTCGTAACGTAAATATTTTTGGATACTTCAATCTTGTTCACCTTGAGCTGGAGTTCAATGTACAACTACAATGTTCAACAGCATATATTTTTGGTCCTCGTGTAAAATATTTATTAGATTGTTTGTACCTATATTTCATTCATTCATAAAAAATTAGATTTAACTTGTTTTGGAGAAAGTATTTATTGGTTTATTGATTTTTATTTGTTTTATACGGGGTGTAAGGGACAGCGTCCCGCAAACTGATAAGGGTTGCTCAGACAACCAAACTGAACAACTATCACCGGGATTTTTTTTCAGGAAATGAAAAAAAAAATTAGCTTTTTCATACAAAGTGACCGCCTCGATCCGACAATTTGTATGGAAAAGCAAATTATTTTTTTCATTTCCTGAAAAAAAATCCTGGTGATAGTTGTTCAGTTTCGTTTACTGAGCAACCCCTATAAGTTTGCGGGACGCTGTCCCTTACACCCGGTATAGGTACCTACGTATTTATAAAACAACAATAACACATTGTTTTACTGTTTCATATAATTTTACGAAGATTCATACGAAAAAGTATTTTCATCCATTAAATTCAACTACAAGATTAGGTTAGGTTAGGTTGGGTTTTGCGCGGGGAACATTAAATATCTGACGGACTTTGTTCCTCGCTCCTTAAAATTTTTTAACATAATGATCTGCTGACGTCGCTGACGAGAAACAATAATGGCGGGAGTGAGAAGCAAAGGAAGGCGCTACCGTACGATTCAGATTGTTATCTCCGCGCAAAAGTCTGTTGAGCATTGGAATGTGAATCACCGGCGCATTCTAATGACTTTTAGGTTTTGAAGACTAGGCTGCATGGGCTCAAGCTCTTTGCCTTCCCCTACATGGGAGAATAATAAAAAAAAAATACAGTTACGTCTACGTCTACACGTCACTTGACTTCTCGAAACTATTAATACTTTAAAACTGGAAATACTTGTGTTTTTTAACATAAAACTTTATTAAAAGTATTCTTTTTAGATAGCCAGTGACCTGGAAAACCTGAAAAATGCCTGAGGAGTCGGAAGTGCGCGCTTTTTACAGCGGAAAGAACTTCTTCATAACCGGGGGAACTGGTTTCGTAGGATTGTGTCTGATTGAGAAGATTCTGAGGACTATCCCTGATGCTGGCAAGGTCTACCTGCTTATGAGACCCAAGAAGGGCAAGGAGATATCACAGAGACTTGAAGAATTCCCCAAAAATCCGGTAAGTTTGTCCGAACATAACCTATGAAATTTAAGTTTCTTTTTGTGAATATTTCAATTTCAAAGAAATCGTTATGTTGGTCAGAGAGTCAAGTTCAGGTGTTGGACTATAGGCTTGGAGTTGCTAAATAATTAAAAAATTGTTGTAAATAAATATATACTTTTTTGAGTTAGAAAAATTTTACTACAGTATGATTGTAAGCAGGCTGTATTGTATCACCTAGAACTTGAATAGGAACATAAAAACCTAGATTAGAATTTAATATTTTGATGTATTTGATACTAACTACCATACTGAGTTAACCAAGTTATTTGCCAAGTTCTTTAAAAACTCATCAGAATCGTTTACAAGTTATTTTTTTATTTTATATTATAGATCGTTTACTGATCTCTAGTACTCTTCTGTACGTCATAGACATTTACCTAGATCATAGGCTTTTTTAAGTAACTTTTATGGGGAATAAACAGGTGTATTATAATTTACTTTACATACATACATATATATAATCACGCCCTTATCCCTAGAGGGGTAGGCAGAGCAAAAACGACCTAAACAAAAGTCGTTCCGCCACGTCTGACAAGTTTTGAGGGTTATTACAGATGATAATGTATATTGCTATAGTGACAGGTTGTCAGCCCATCGCCTAAATTACAATACTGAAACCTTCGAATCCCTTAGCTGGTTTTTACAGCATGCCCGGGAGGAGATGCAGCTGGCACATTCTATGCTTTTCTATCGCTCCCAGTCCAGCATGGAAGCATTTAAACAATTTACAATTTAGAAGCAATTTACTTTACAGTACCAAACAATTTTTATTTTACAGATATTCGAAAAGCTCCTTGAAACCCACTCAACTGATATATTCAACAAGTTGATCCCGGTGGCTGGAGATGTTGGACAAGAGAACCTCGGTCTCTCAGCTGCAGACCGTCAGATCCTCGCGGAAAATGTCAATGTTGTGATCCACTCGGCAGCCACTCTTGATTTTCAAGTAATATAATTATACTATTTATCTATGCAATGATAAGTACTAATATTTATATTTATTGATTTTCATACATACATACATAAAATCACACCTTTATCCCTAATAGGGTAGGCAGAGCGAAAAACGACCCAAAGGTCTTTCCGCCACGTCTGACAAGTTTTGAGGGTTATTGCGGATGATTATGATGTACATTGTTCTATAGTGATAGGTTGTCAGCCCATCGCCTAAAATTGCAATACACTAAAACCCTCGAATCCCTTAGCTGGTTTTTACAGCATGCCCGGGAGGAGATGCAGCTGGCACATTCTATGTTTTTCTATCACTCCCAGTCCAGCATGGAAGAAATTTGATTTTCATATGTATTTAATAGATATATTACAAAATTTTTCCTTTAATACTCCTAAATTCATAATGCACTATTCTGCCTTCTTTAAATTTTCTCTACACAAAGGTTGTCTGGTAGTGATTACTCTCATCAATAAGACCACCTTTGTACACATTTAATTGTAAATTCTTTGTCAATGTGTGCAATAAAGAGTTTTTACTTACTTTTAGGAGAATTTGAGGCCTACTGTGACAATAAACTTATTGGGAACGAGGCGAGTTATGGAGTTGTGTCAGCAGATTAAGAATTTGAAGGTAAGGACTTGAAATTGGAGCACAGAATCCTTTATCTTACGGACAATAAAGTGATTCAGACTGCATTGTCCTACATGTAAAACCCCTATTAGACCATGCGATATCAAGACAGACTTACTAAGACTTAGCATAGTGTAATAGGACTTAGCAAGTTAGTCTGTCTAATTAGACCGATCGAGTGGATTCGGCCGTGCTTACTTGCTTACTTGCTTGACATCGCGTGGTGTAATAAGACATAGCACGCTTAGACCGCTCAGTCAGCGCTCATCCGCCGCACAGGACAGACGTCTGTATTTTGATTATATGGAGTAATTAATTTCAAAAGATGTTCAAAGTTAGCAACTCCTACTCTAAAGAGTCAGATGGTTCCAAAACACTCAATATTTGCATATTTGATAATTTTTCCCGCAGCAGTAAATACTTCTTTACCCATATTCTTCTTTTGTTTTTTTAATATTTATTCATACTAGTAGTCGCGGTAAGAGCTACGGCAATTTTCTGGTAATTCTAAAGTTTTCCCATGACTCTTACGACAACCGTCGCTGACAGAGTCCGCCTTGCAAATGAGTTAGCATGCGGTATTCAGCACAGTGTAATAGCGAGCTTGTCTAATTAGACTGTTAGACTGTCTTAGTAAGACTGTCTTGATATCGCATGGTCTAATAGAGGCTTTAAACCCCTATTAGACCATGCGATATCAAGACAGACTTACTAAGACTTAGCATAGTGTAATAGGACTTAGCAAGTTAGTCTGTCTAATTAGACCGATCGAGTGGATTCGGCCGTGCTTACTTGCTTACTTGCTTGACATCGCGTGGTGTAATAAGACTTAGCACGCTTAGACCGCTCAGTCAGCGCTCATCCGCCGCACAGGACAGACGTCTGTATTTTGATTATATGGAGTAATTAATTTCAAAAGATGTTCAAAGTTAGCAACTCCTACTCTAAAGAGTCAGATGGTTCCAAAACACTCAATATTTGCATATTTGATAATTTTTCCCGCAGCAGTAAATACTTCTTTACCCATATTCTTCTTTTGTTTTTTTAATATTTATTCATACTAATAGTCGCGGTAAGAGCTACGGCAATTTTCTGGTATTTCTAAAGTTTTCCCATGACTCTTACGACAACCGTCGCTGACAGAGTCCGCCTTGCAAATGAGTTAGCATGCGGTATTCAGCACAGTGTAATAGCGAGCTTGTCTAATTAGTTAGGTTAGGTTAGGTTAGGTTGGGGTTTTGCGCGGGGGGCATGAAAAATCTGACGGACTTTGTTCCTCGCTCTTCTAAATTAGTTCCTTGCAGTGTTTGTTGTATTTAATGTGGTGGATTTAACATAATGATCTGCTGACGAGGAACAATATGGCGGGAGTAAGAAGCAAAGGAAGGCGCTACCGTACGATTCGGATTGTTATCTCCGCGCAAAAGTCTATAGAGCATTGGAATGTGAATCACCGGCGCATTCCAATGACTTTTAGGTTAGCGTAGGTTAGACTAGGTATAAGAATACAAAAGAAAATACACTCTAAAGACTAGGCTGCATGGGCTCACGCTCTTCGCCTTCCCAAATGGGAAAATTGAAAAAAAAAAAAAACTAATTAGACTGTTAGACTGTCTTAGTAAGACTGTCTTGATATCGCATGGTCTAATAGCGGCTTTAGCGACAGGCAGAACCCTCCTACTTTTATGTGATTGGTTGACTTGTGTCAGCCCATTTCTTTCGTATATCCAATAAATGGCTTGGAGCAAGATGCAAAATCTGTCGCTCTCGCTTCCTTCAAAGCGTCGCCCGCGCCGATCACTCCCGCCCACGGCGGCCATTTTGTCGGTGCAGCGCGCCAGTCGTCTGAACTCATTCCTAGGGGACGCACGTTTCACGTCGTCGCCCTCCGCGCCGCGCCGCGACTACGGTTTTGCATCGGGCTCCCGCGAACTTTATTTCTAGTGTTTTAACTATTATCCCAGTAAATAATATTGGCCCTTCGGCCGGATTGTAGTGATATCAGTGACCTAATTGGATTACAGTGACGTGTTGTATTTGCCTGTGATCAGGATGTCGTTGCCTCGCTTCCATGGCGTTGAGACGCGCAGCCAGGCTGCAGCAAGGCAATTGACTGCTATTGAAATACACACACGAGAAGATCTCACCAAGGTGGGAAGTACGGAGTCGCACAGGAGCCACAAAACATCGCAAGCATCGGCGGCACGAAAACTCGAGTTTGAGGCGGCTCAGAAGCAAGCGCAAATTGAGTTCGAACTTGCTGAAAAGAAAGCTCAGATTGAAAAAGATCTTGTTGAGAAGAAGTTAGAGATCGATCTAGCTGATTTAGAAGGAAAAACCTCAAGAAGTGGATTGAGCCACGTGGCAGAGTGGTTAGCAAAACAAGATGGCGGCGCCGAGCTGGCGAGAAAAAGCCGCTCGATGCCAGACCCCAAGGATCGTAACGACTTGTTCACATCCCTCAAAGACGATCCAGGCGGAGACAGGCCAAACCTGGGTAGAAATACAGTCAAGTGCGTGTCTACCACCGGGATCCCGCCGCAGACCGGCGAGGACCGACACGGCCAACATGTTGGTGCATGCAATGATGATAGAATCCGGGACGCGCGCAAGCCGCACGACCACCGTGCGCCGCCAGGCGGCGATGATCATGAAATCCGCGCCCACTGTGCGCCGCACGACTATGACGGTTACTACATGCGAGATAACCGAGAAATTCTAGCCCGCATGGCTACATCGAAAGACCTGCCTCCCTTCGACGGAGATCCTCTACAGTGGCTACAATTTCGAGAAGCCTACATGGAGTCCACAAGGCTATGTAATGAGGAGGAAAACTGCCTTTTTCTCCCGCTAGGTGTCGCATGGGCGACTGTACCTTGAGAACTGTCAAATTGTACCAACTTTTGTAAACAAATTGAATATTTTTAGAATATTATCAGTAAATGCCACAATGCAGTGCATTTAATTGCAAAAATAGGGGAATTCATTTGTTTTCCAAAGATTACAAATAAAGAAAACAGTGAGAGACAGTGGGAAAAAAAATTACGTATTAAAAACTTCAATGCAAGTGATGCAAGTTGAATGTGTTCAGTGCATTACAAAGAAAGTGATTATATTGAAAAAAATATCGTTTATGTTAAAAAAACTGATAAAATCGCAATAAACATGTGACATTGACACGAAATAAGGTACAGTCGCCCAGAGCGCCATCTGTATTTAGCTTTTAGTTTGGCTCCTCATTACAGCGATACCGAAAATGTCTGGAGACTACGTAAATGCCTGCGAGGCGAAGCGAAAGAAGTAGTGTCTTCCCTGCTGATCGGCGGAACGACGCCGCAAGCCATACTAGAAATGTTACAGCTTCGATTCGGCAGCCCAGAACATATTATGTCAAAAATTCAATGGAAAATCAAAAAAATTCCTCCGCTCCCGGCAGCATATAACACTGAGATAGTTAATTTTTCTATAAAGGTAAAAAACTACGTCGCAGCAGTGAAAGCTATTAAACAGTTTGATTACCTAACGAGCCCCGAGATGACTACCATAGTACTCACGAAATTACCGCCGACCCTTCTTACTAAGTGGGCGGATTATGCCAGCGCCCACCATAGTAGTTGTATACCTAAACTTGAGCTATTATCGGAATTCCTATACAAAGAGGCAACTACAATTTCAAATTCGGGCGTGAGTTTCATCTACAGTCAGAATGACGTCAAGAAAAGGTATGAACATAATTTACCTAGACACACAGTGCTATCCTGTACAACAGAGAATAACAATAGCGAGAAATGCAAGTTTTGTTATAGCACTACAAAGCATTCACTGGAGCGCTGTCCTAAGTTTTTACGCGCGCTAAAACGTGATCGATGGCGATTCGTTCGATCGAAAAACTTATGTTTTAAATGCTTTGACGCACGGCACAATATACCTACTACTTGCCGTGCCCCCGACTGCAGCGAGTGTGGACAACCTCATCATCGTCTTCTACATTGGACATTTACCGGACCTAGAGAGAGAACGCCGGCGGCGCCGGCGGGCGAGATGCCCCCCGCCGCGCCGCCCGCGCACCGCAACGAGCCGACGGCAGCGGCGAGAGCGCGCCCGACGGCGGCGCCTCCCGAATCCGAAGTAAATCTTGCGATTGAATCGGAGTGCGTATCCGACGCGAGTGTGTTCCATAGTAGTGAAAGTGCGAAGTGTTCTAAAAGATACTTAAAAGTAGCGCCGGTAACCGTACACGGACCTACAGGTAGTGTTCACGCTCACGCGATACTCGATGACGGCCAAAGATAATATAAATACACTACGTTATAAGATGTGGAACTCCCATACAAATAGTAACACCAAACTCCCGAACCCGATTTGTATGAAACTCAGATCCACATTAACAAACGAAACCACAGATTATCAAGCCGGAAATCAACTGACTGTGACAAGTAGTGTTGTAACAAATTTATCGACCTTTATCGATGTTTCATGCATAGTGACGTGCACTTTTTCTTTTTTATCGAAACTAGCTTTCTGTTCAAGATTTGAATTTACTTAAATTTCTCATGTAAAAAAACTTCAAACATTTTTACTATTCTTTATTTTATAAACCTATACATTAACATTATTGAAACGGGCGAAAAGAACAGGACGAAGCCAATAAAATTAAAATATTATCCAATTTATTATTTTAAATCAAAAATCATGTCCTTTGTCCCGGTCAACAGTCTATTGTTCCATAAGTCACGTCAAAGTCATTGTTATATCTTAGCAGCCAGCAGCAGCAAAGAGATGCAGAAAAGAATCTGCAACATCCTCACCCCCAGTATTGGAAACCAATACTCAAGGTCAGGCGCTGAGTTTAGTCTGCAGCGCTTTGCCACTGGGCGTCGGTCCGTCGGTCAGTCAGTCCAGGTGGAACAGTTGGTCTAGTTCTAGTCAGTCCAGCGGGTCCTATCAGTCTAAGTCAGTCCAGTCACTCCAGTTGGTCTTGTCAGTCTCGGTCGGTCCAGCTAGTCCAGTCAGTTCAGTATGTCCGGTCACGTCGAGTCTTGTTACGTCGATTCCCGTCACGTTGAGTCCCGTCGCGTTGAGTCCCGTCACGTAAAGTCAGGTCACGTTGGGTCTCGTCACGTTGGGTCTCGTCAAATGGAGTCAAGTCTCGTCTCGTGTCGAGAGTCTCGTCAATTTTGTCACTGGTCGTCTATGAAGTCAAGTCTGTCAAAATACAAATTATAAACAATAAAATCAATACAAAAGCATATAAAACAAATTCAAAATGAAATCCGTAGCGCCCACTTAAGTCGTAGTTGAGCTGCTCTCTTTTTATGGTGCCCGCCAGAGTGGTTGTAGCGCTCCCTTGGCAAGGCCGTCCATGCCAGCGAGACGGTCGGTGCCGGCGGCATAGCAATCAGAGCCAGCGTTGCAGCGGTCGGCACCGGCGGCATGACAAACAAGGCCAGCGCCACGGCGTTCGGTGCCAGCGGCTTGGTCGGGGCCGGCGCGGTGGTCAGTGCCGGTGGCGCTGTCGGGGCCAGCGCGACAGTCGGAGCCGGCGGCGCAGCAGTCTGCGCCGGAGCTTCAGTCTGTGCCGGCGCGGCTGTTGTAGCGGTTGGTGCTAACAAGACGAATGGCGCTGGAGAGGCTGGCGGCGCTAGAGTGGCAGTACGTGCCGGCGCGGCGGTTTGTGCCGACGCGACTGATGACGGCATTGTTGTCGGTGCCAGCGGCGCGGTTGTCGGTGCCAGCGGCGCGGTTGTCGGTGCCGGCGACCCGGCAGTCGGAGCCTGCAGCGCGGTGGTCGGTGCCGGCGCAGCTGGAGTAGCTGGCGCGGCGGTCGGTGCCGGCGCAGCTGGAACAGCCGGCGCGACGGTCGGTGCCGGCGCAGCTGGAGTAGCTGGCGCGGCGGTCGGTGCCGGCGTGGTAGTCGGGACCATCAGCACGGCGTTCGGTGCCGGCGCATCTGGAGCAGCTGGCGCGGTGGTCGGTGCCGGCGCATCTGGAGCAGCTAGCGCGGTGGTCGGTGCCGGCGCATCTGGAGCTGCTGGCGCGGCGGTCGGTGCCGGCGCAGCTGGAGTAGCTGGCGCGGTGGTCGGTGCCGGCGCAGCTGGAGTAGCTGGCGCGGCGGTCGGTGCCGGCGCAGCTGGAGTAGCTGGCGCGGCGGTTGGTACATTAGGAAAGTTAATGATAGTTTTTGAAAGTAAATTGAGTAACTCTTTAATGGCTTACTCTTTTTGATTGTGGGGTTATTATAATGGGGATATTATTATTATTATATTAGACTTGTTTGAATATCTTACATTTTGTATTTTTAAAGCACCTTATGCCTAAAAATTTTAACAAGTTGGCATGGTAGG
This sequence comes from Scrobipalpa atriplicella, assembly GCA_029255725.1. NCBI lineage: Eukaryota > Metazoa > Arthropoda > Insecta > Lepidoptera > Gelechiidae > Scrobipalpa > Scrobipalpa atriplicella. The sequence goes on from JARACY010003406.1 coordinate 26,113, forward strand.
TAAACTTACGATTCGCTATCAAGTCAATACAAAAATTTCTATCGCTCCCCGTCCAGCATGGAAGAAATATATACCTATTAAAATATATACCTATTTTCTCCAAAACAAGAAGTATTTCATGGACTGCAAGCAATAGAAAAGCATAAGGATGTTCCAGCTGCACCTCCTTTGGGTCAGTAGAGGAAGACGAGGGTTTTAGTGTATTGAAATTTACGATGCGTAATACTATAGCCAACTTTCAGTAATGGAGAGGCACCGCAAGAAGAAGAATACTATACCAATACACACAAAGTCAGTTATTTCTAAAATGACCCTCCACTCAAAAGTCAGATGTGGTGACAAGACAACCACTTTATGAGGTCGTTGGCACTCTGCCTGCCCAGTTAGGGATATAAGCGTGACTATAAGTATGTAATTAAGAAGTAAGTGGCTAATTCATTTAAGAAATACTAGCAAAATTTAAGATTCAGAGCGGTTTCAAAAATCGTGATGGAACTAATTTATAAATAAATCTTTAAAATTAGAAAGAAATAAGAAAATTAATACTGGACTGGGAGTGATAGAAAAACATAGAATGTGCCAGCTGCATCTCCTCCCGTGCATGCTGTAAAAATCAGCTAAGGTAATCGAGAGTTTCAGTGTATTGCAATTTAGGCGATGGGCTGACAACCCGTCACTATAGCAATATACATAATCATCATCTGTATTAGCCCTCGAAACTTGTCCCTATGTTTAGGTCGTTTTTGATCTGCCTACCCCATTAGGGATACAGGCGTGATTTTATGTATGTATGTAAGAAAATTAATCAAAGCAGTCAATAAACCTAGTAACTCCAAACATCATTTCATTTAGCAATCAGAAGCCGTCCTGATGAATTTATCTAATGCGAGGTTCTATCTTCAGTTCAGTTTTTTCATTCAGGCACTTATGTAGCAAAAGACGATGATGTTATCTCGATGTCCTTTTACTTTGATCTTGAAGCTGCTGTAAAATTTTAATTGTTCGTTAAAAATATACCTATAACATACAATTACTTTTCAGATAGCGCAGGTCTGACTCCTCGACATCGCTCCAGTGGTACCTACAGTACCTAGACTGGCCAAACAGGCCGAGCCCCACTGGTTGACCCAGATACGCTCGTGGAGTCAGACCTGCACGATCTTCAAGCCGCCAACTGTCGAGAAACAGCGCAGGACCATGTCAAGGCTCACTTAAAATAGTATATAGGACACCATCCGATAGATCTAAGTGATCAGTAGGACACAGTAGTAAGTGATGATTCAGTCAACCCGTGTTCACCTCTTAAACTATGCATATAAGATTATGATTATGATATTATTTTATAAAGCCCATATGGTGTAGTGGATAGGGCCGCGGCCTTCTGTGCAGGAGGTCGTGGTTCGAATCCCACCACGTACCAATGTGTTATTCGGTTTTCGAATTTCATATGTACGTTTATTCGGCGCTTTTACGGTGAAGGAAAACATCGTGAGGAAACCTGCACACACCTAAATGAAATTCAAAGGTGTGTGTAACCTAATCTAGGATTGGGTCTGGTTTCCCTTCTGGGTCGCGGAGATCAGATGGCAGTCGCTCTGTGTAAAAACCAGTACCCTCGTTTAATACCCTTTATTAGGTAGCCGACCCCGTGAAATACGGGAAAAGGCTAGGAAGATGATGATTATTTTATAGAGCACACGGCTACTTACTTGTAGGCTTAATGGGAGGTTTTCAGTCTTCCTTCAAAAGCGCGAAAAGGTAACGGTAACGGGTCAAGTGGTCCCCTGCTGGCTGAACTCACGCACGCCGCGCCGTCAACACGACAGGTGGTGCTGTTGTATACTGGATAACTGAAAGTTATATAAAAAAATCGTCATTATAATAATAAAAGAGATTATGATGCTGTTATTACTAAATAGGTATATTTACAATTCATTTTTGTTTTCAACTGTCTTACGACTCAGTTGTTTAATTTGTTTATTCGGGCTAGGACCGCTACAGTTTAAGACAGGGGTCATCAACCCGCGGCCCGTGGAGCCTTTCCTTGCGGCCCGGCGGTTCAAGGGGCAAAACTTTTAACTAACTGATTTTATTTTTATTCATTTGAATTTTTGAGATTTAAAAAACTTTCATTCTAGTCTAGTACCTTCTCTCTTACTGTCTTTGTATGGATATCGCTAATAGTTATTCATTCTACACGAAAATCCTACAAATATTATAAAATGAGATAGTTTGGATGTTTGTTGGATGGATCGGGATGAAACTTGGCATACATATAGGTTAGGTTAGGTTCTGGATTTGGACATAGGCAACTTTTTACCGCGGAAAAATCTTCATTTCCACGGGAAACTCATTTGCGGGTGACTCATGGGCGGGTAAATTGCGGCCCGCCAAAAATTTATTTAAGGAAATTTGGCCCGTGGGGTCAAAAAGGTTGAAGACCACTGGTTTAAGATAACTTTGGTTTAGCCCGTATAGAATGATGTGTAAGGATTAGGCCCGTACTTCGTGCATTCGTTTTTTATTAATACATACTATGTTTGAAAATATGTTCTCGAGGAAAGACTATTTTCATGCCTGTTTGAGAAAAAATCTTTTCACTTACCCTATGAGCTGAATAATCTAACGAGACCATTCCGAGTTTCAAAACCCTCCAGTGCAAGTTTCAAGATCTTTAGTTTTTTCATCCAGCGACTGCCAATTTTCTCATAAGTATTTGTGCTTCCTGGTGAAGATCAATAGATGCAATTTTCTGTATCATTGATCTAGGAACTGGAAATAATAAATTGTTTTATAAAATAAAATGAATTACAAAGGTGATCAGAAACATCAGAATCTTTAAGACGAATAAGGCTCGAAGACGCCGTCTGTTGCACTCTCTGTAGTTGTGGTTGCTCCGCTGTTGATGGTGCTTTAAAAATACAATTACGTACTAATATTATATTAATTATACAAAATAATTAGAAAGTTACTTTGCTTGGCAACACATCACTTAAAACAACTGCTTAAGGTGCAGACCGATCGCCTGTTTATAAAATATAAAGAAATGATTAATTTTGATATCTCAAATGAGTAGGGCATAAAATATTTTATCTACACTCATGTCATAACCCTCAAATTCATCTATTGATTTTTACTATATGCTCAGGAAAAAACCAGCTGGCATAACCAAAGAATTTTGAGTAATAAATAATGATATTTACCTTGGTCGGTCATTGCTATGTATAAAGGGAATCCTTCAAGAAGTGCATCAGGAAGTGGTGGCAAAGTTAGTCCAAGTCTCGGTATGGCACTTCTTCTTTAACCGGGTTTTAGTTTTTGTGAAGTCTTGTGTCCGGAAATGTTTACCGCAGACATAACGCAAGTCATGCAGTTTTTCTATTTGCAAATAGAAAAGGTCCTCCTTACCAACCACTTTGACCCATTTTTTGCATCTGTAATCATAATAAAGAGCATGTAGATTTTTTGACACACATACAAATTATTATTTTTTATTCATGAATGAAATGTGATATATAAGTTTTAAAGAAAGAAATTATAATTATGAAAAAAGATAAATGTCAATTGTTTATTTTATAAACTGCAATACTCCAAGAACAGGCCAAGTTTATGTTATTGCTGTTGTGCTGTTTTTAAATGTCTGTAACCTCTGTAAGTTCATGTGTGCAATAAACTTGACATTGCCCTCGATTCTGGAAATGAGTGTCTAGGGCCTAGAGTCTAGGCAAACTTGTGAGGTTTCAAAGTAAAATAATTCACTAATAATGTAAAAGTTTGGATGATTGGATGTTTAGATGTTTGTTAGGTACTCAATCATGCTTCAACCACTGGACAGATCGGAATGAAACTTAGCACACATATAGATTGTCCTGCAATAGGTAAGCGGAAAAAAACTTCATTCCCTCGGAATAGTCTTGAGTTTTTCAAGGCTTTGTTCAATAGGTAAGAGCATACAAATTATTTTACTTACCGGTTTTCATCTAGAGGGAATCTGGCAAAAAATTGCTTCCCCTCGATGTATCTCTCTTCTACATGGCATATTTGGCACGTACGATGACTATCACTGGTTTTATCACACATGATACGAGTTTATTTTCACAAAAATAATTCCACGAGTCTCACATACACCCTTACACTAATTACGATCTAATGGAGTCTCTGTCTCTGTAGATCTTACACGGAGGAGATGAATCTCAACTCAACGTGAAGATTTTTGTTCAAAAAATCTTGCAACTTACTTATGAAAATATTACCGAAACTATTCCAAAACCACACACAAGGAGGAAGCCGGCGCGCAAAAACTTGTGGCAAAAACGTAGTTTGATGGACAGACATATTGTTTTTTTTGTTTTTTTTTTTGGTGTTGCCATATCAATTTCCTGTTTTGCTTAGTGTGGATCTGATTTCCATACAAAAAAAGGTTTGTTCGGAGTTTCCACCCACTGATGACGGCGCAACCCTCAGTCTTATCGCGGCGGACCTCGCCGATCAAGTTGGACTATCCGACGAACCCGTTCAGTTGCGAATCCGCAGCGCTTGGGACAATGGAGAGCTGGTTTGTACTACAGAAAAAGTAAGTGTGAACATTTCTAGTAATGAACAAAAACATTTCACGTTCAAAGCTCATAAGATAAAAGAGTTAGACTTGACGCGCTATCCGTTATCGGACATTGACTTCTCGAAGTATGAACACTTGAATCACAATTTCGACTTTTGTATGTGTGATATTCAGCCTAAGTTATTAATCGGACATGACAATTATCGTATAATTAAACCTATAATCATAATTGAAGGAGAAAAGGAAGACGAAGAACCGTATTTGACCAAAACTCCATTGGGGTGGTCTGTCCATGGTTACATAGATAAATTCAAAACAGCTGATCGCTTTCGATCCTCGAAAAACACTCGCGCATGTAAGGAGTGTTATACTAACTTAGAGTCGAGCGATGTAAACGAATGTGATACCTTTGATGTTTATAACATTGCATTTTGTGATAACCGTGATAACTCACTGATATTTCCGAACATGAATGATGGTAGCACGCAAAACTCACGCTGTAGCGATTGCACCGAGTTATACGAGTACGTACGTCGATCGTTCTCGTTAGATGCGATAGGTATTTCAACTAAACCGCGACAAAACGTTGATGAGCTGCGCGCTACCACCATCTTAAATGATACATGTAAACTTATCAATAATGAATGGTATGTTGGTTTGCCATGGAAGTATGACGATTTTGAAATGCCGGATTCATATTTAAACGCACTTAATCGTTTAAAATTAGTAGAAAAGAAAATGTCAGCTGATGAAACTTACGCGTCGCGGTACCAGGACCGCATTCAGCATTTGTTTTCTAACAATTACGCCAGGAAGGTTGACGAGGGGGAGGTTTGCGATCATATTTGGTACCTACCTCATTTTGGGGTCGATAACCCCAATAAGAGAAAATTGCGATTGGTTTTCGACGCGGCCGCGAAGTCGCGAGGTCTGTCCCTCAATGATTTCTTATTACCAGGGCCGGACTTACTTCAACCCTTATTAGGAATAATGTTTAAGTTTCGTGAAGATAAAATAGGGGTTGTAGGGGATATTAAGGACATGTTCCTTAGAGTTAAAATCAATGAAAAAGATCAACATGCATTTCGATTTTTATTTCGAGATCCCGATACTAAAGAAGTAACTACTTATGTTTCAACGAGTTTAGTTTTTGGCACCTGCAGCTCACCTTTCATAGCGCAATTTATTAAAAATAGAAATGCATCGCGATTTGAAAATACCTACCCGATGGCCGTAGATGCTATATGTAACCAACATTACATGGACGACTACATAGATAGTTTGCCTGACGTCGAAACATCCAAGAAGCTAATAAAAGAGATTACGTATATTCACAAGCAGGGTGGATTCGAAATAAGGAACTGGGCTAGTAACGTACCGGCCGTGTTAGCGGACCTACCTAAGGAGGCGCTTAGTGACAACGCGTGCTATTCTTTAGACGAGGACTCGTCGCTACCCGAGCGCACGCTAGGATTACTATGGTACCCGGCTAGCGATGAATTAGGATTTGACTTATCACTAAAGCGTATTCCAGATGATATTGTAAACTTACAAAGAATACCTACTAAACGTGAGATGCTCCGTATTATAATGTCTATTTTTGACATTCAGGGATTTTTAGGGCCGTTTACTATAAAGGCTAAGATTTTAATGCAGAAAACCTGGAAAACTGACTTACCTTGGGATGAACAATTACCTCATGATTTATTTATCACTTTCGCAGAGTGGATGAAGCAGCTGAAAACATTAAAGGATATCCGTATACCGCGATATTTCTTTCACGATCGCGAGGCATTGCATACCGCGCCCGCCGCGATATGTTCCGCGCCGAGTGCGAGCGAGATAGCACCATTGGAACTACACTTGTTCTGCGATGCGTCTCCTAGCGCCTACGCTGCCGTAGCGTATTGGCGTAAAAGAGAGAATGATAAACAAATAGTGTCATTCATTGCTAGTAAAAGTCGCGTTGCTCCTACGAAGTTAGTTACGATACCTAGACTCGAACTACAGGGTGCTTTGTTAGCGTGCCGTCTGGCGGACGTGATTAAGAAGGAACATCGTATAAAACCCACTGCTACCTATTATTGGACGGATTCTACAACGGTTTTACACTGGATTCGCAACGAAAGTAGGAACTACAAAGTCTTTATTGCGAACAGACTCGGTGAAATCGACGAATTAAGTAAAATAAGTGAGTGGCACTACGTGCCTACCGATTTGAACGTGGCTGATCTCGCGACGAAGAGCAGAGATTATGAGCTGAAAAGCGATGCTGAATGGTTTGTCGGACCCTCCTTTCTACACGATGATGACACGAAGAACTGGCCGCAGGAACCTGAAATAGAAAAAACAATTAGTAAAGACATCATAGAACAAGTAAATACCGTGACTGAAATTACGAGTATAAACAAAGAGATAAACTTACCTGTACCAGATCCAACACGCTTCTCCAGCTGGTTGCGACTGCTACGCGCAACCGCAACAGTTTTGCTATTTGTGGAAAAATGCAAGAAAAAGAATATAACTGGACTTACTGACGAGCTGATGCAAAAATCTGAAAAATTGTTGTTGCAATATTCTCAAGCTAAGAGTTTTCCCGAAGAAATGTTGCTACTGAAACAAAATAAAAACATCAAACGCAATAGTCGACTCTCCGCTTTGACGCCTATTTTGGACAATAGTTTGCTACGTGTCGGCGGACGAATAGGCGCAGCAAAGGACGTGACGAATGACGTGAAGTCGCCTGTTATACTTGACGGTCGGGACCACGTGGCTCGACTTATTGTGGAAGACTATCATATCC
>JARACY010003407.1:0-33473 GCA_029255725.1 Scrobipalpa atriplicella
GAAGGTTACCTTACTCTTGCTTCATTTTCTTCATCTCTCGTGTCAGCCGACGAAAGACACGATAATTTTTTTACAGATGTTACTTATATCTCACGACAAATCAATTAAAATTGGATCATTGTTTTCTTTTTAATTTATCAAATAACCTATGAATGTTATTTAGCTATGTTGCACGACATTGCCTGTCAAATATCTAATTACTATTTGACAGACACGTGTTACAATTAATTAAATGAATAAACTAAATTTCGTAAATCGATGCAAATTCATGGAAAATGCGTAGAAAATGCAACCCTCATGAAAAGAAGTACAAAGAAATGAGCGTGGGTAGGACACTTGGCAAGGCGGGAAGATGGGAGGTGGACAAAGGCAGTGACAGAGTGGTAACCATGGGGCAGACTACGCCCAGAGAGCAGACCACCAGCCCGGTGGTCAGAGGATATAGTCAAACGTCGCTATGACGTGTACATAAGAAAGACTACACTAATTTCGTCACTCTGGTCACAGCTTCGGTAGCATAGTTGGTAGTGTAATGGACCGGCAATCCAGAGGCGCAGGTTCGAATCCTGCCTGAGGTCGTGGCCCGAGGCGAATTTATTATTTTCTTTCTTTCATATTTATATAGGATATAGTCTCTGTGGTGGTAAAAATCTGGATGCGGATAGCACAGGATCGGAAAGAATGGCGCATAAAAGAAGAGGCCTATGCTCAGCAGTGGGCTAATATAGGCTTAATAGATAGATAGAAAGTAGGCTAATACAATATCTAGTATACCGGTTTTAGCAAGATTTTACGCTGTATGGATTTGAATGTCAAAATTATGACAGTAGGTACACAGCTAAACGTACCTCTAAAACAAAATTATAGTCGTACAAGGATCTTTTGGCGCTTGGGTGACATTGACAGGAGCTCGTTTTGAAACAGATGCAAACTGATGTATGTGAAAAACATGTAGCTTACTTCTCGAAAAAGCTAAACGAAGCCCAAAAAAGCCTCCTGTCAATGTCACCTAAGCGCTAAAAGATCCTTGTATGACTATACTGTGTAAATTAAAATGTAAGTGACAGTGACAATGGACAGCTAGACTAAACAAAAGCTAGACCATTATGTCTTGGAATAAGAGCAGCATTATGTCCAAACTAGTCGACGATGGAACGAACGAACAGCCACGCCTACTGCAAACAGAAAGGTAAAGCTTTCAACGGAAATGGGGGCTTTTGTTGTGATTTTATATTAAAAGTAAAGCAGCGAAAAGTAAATATGCTCACTAGTTAAATAGAATGTCTAACCGTATTTGGCATGTAATACGGGTAGGTACATTTTCTTGAATGGTATCATAGTTGTAGTTAGTATTAGGATAGGATTTATTTTAAGGGGTTTTCCGGTGTTAACTGACCCTTATCGTCGCTAGCATTTTTTCTATCTTATGTAATGTAATGATTGACTTCCGTAAAATAACGCCTGATTCAATAAATTAATAAACAATTTTTACACGAGTGGGATATGAACTCATTCATTTTTGTTTAGTCTACGTCTTTTGTGAATCAAGTGAAGTTTTAACTGAACTGAAGTTCTCCATTTGTTAACATTTCACGTTGTTGGTGTATTTTTCCGGAAGTTACATTTTGGACATACTTTAAATTTGCAAATTTTATTGGTCCAGTAGTTTAGTTAAACCGTAGCATACAATCATAACACACATAGGCCCGTATTTATAATCAGCTCTCAAGAGTGACAGCGAGTTTGAGTTCGTATCAGAAATGTCATTCCAGTACAAAATTACCTGTCAAATCCGCACTCACAATATTGCTCTCAATCTTGAGATCGCATTATAAATACGAGCCATAGTTGTAGATACAATAGTACCTAGTTTGTAAAAGAAATGAAAGGTTTATCTCGTAAAATTTTCACTTTGAAAATATAACGGGAAGCTGGAATTTCACCGACATTTTTAAAATTTTATCTACATCCTCATTCATACGACTCTAACAAAGCTAGAAAAAGTTTGAAATTAATTTTTGCATTCCTATCTTGCAGTCTATTTGGTTTAAACCATGGCTTCTCGACATAGTTGGTGGATTCTATTTCTACGGAAAATGCATTAAATTGTTCGCGATTTTGCTAAAATACAGTACAGGCTCAATCACCTGTCTAACCCTTCACTTGATCGACCGTTAATATGACGGAAAATCGCCAGTTCCTAAATGGTCATTACCTATGTAATTTCCTGGTATCAGATTTCCTTAAGCCATTCAAAAGACACCTGTTTCTTTAACAGTGAAATTTTCAAAGACCGCGTTATTTATTTTACACACCTCTGCATTATTATATCAACATAATGTATCAAGGAACTTGCGTTTAAAGCAAGAAAATAATCCCAAGGGATTTAAAGTTGTATGGAAATCCTTAATAGCCCAAGGGTTATTATGTGATTTGAATTTGGAATGTCATGTGAACTACTAAGAAAATAATTTTCAGAAAAAAAAAAATATGGCTGTGTGTGTATTAAAACTGTTGCCACACTCGCCTTCTGCGCCTCCCGGCGAGTGTAAAAAGGCTGTATGACTAGTTATCTGTATGTGCTCTTTGCTTTGTATAAAAAAAAGAAACTAAAAAAAAGAAAACGCGGTTTGATTTTGCAAAAGTTTTTCTCTCATTGATTATTACTTCCATTTCGTAAATTGTCGAGTGAAATTAATATTTTGACTCCAGAAGACATTGTGACTAGTACTTATTTTATCGTATTTTGTTATTTATGTTGAATATGTTAAATACGATCAATTCGTTTTTTGGAAAAATACGTAGGTAGTGGATTGTGAACGTGAAGTGTAGTTCAGTGAGTGTGAATTGACTTTCGGATCTGTTGCTTCTGGTATGTTTTCAATATTTATTTATGTATCAATATTACATGATTAGGTATATTTCTGAGCTTTATTATCTTACAGACGCCTGCCACCGTCTAAGTAATCTGTGCAGTAGGTGTGTAAAATATAGTATGCTCCTCGGGAATAAATGTGTCTTCGCCTTGGGCAGACTTGAATCCCTCGCTACATTCAGGATTCTTGTCATAATTCCCTCGCTTCGCTCAGGAATTAAAGATTTAATTCCCTCGCTGCGCTCGGGAATTAATCCTAGAATCCTTCATTCCGCTCAGGATTCAATATGCTGCCCGTGACGTTAGACACTGCTTTATTCCCTCGTTGCCTAATATACTATAACGCAACCGAAATTACAATCCGCGTCATAATTTTATATCCGGCTAGATCATAAAGCTACGACCACACCATCCTAATTATTTCACCCGTCCGAATCGAGCGGTCTGACAAAGACTAGAAAAGTCAAAAGACTACGCAGTGTAGTTAATAATTAGAGTACTCGATTGTGCACTTACGCACTTTTTATACGTCTGATAATTGTTTAATTTAGCTTTAATGTATAGTTGATAATTTAAGATATTTCGCAATCGCAAAGCTATTTTTAGTTTTGTGGCTTGTTTATTTAGGAACCATAAAGCTAGAGAAACTTGAACATACAAATATCGTCTCGTCTAGAGTAAAGAAAAAAAAAACAACTGTCTCCTTTTTTATGGTATAGGGTTGCAACGTAGTTGACCCTAGTATAGAGAAATACTTGGTATTTATATTTTAAACAGTTGCAGAAGAGAATAAATGTATAGACAGTCAGACAGACTTTCTAATGTGTATGAAGCCGTTACAGTTGATAACAAAAATATATTAAAAACATGGTTGCAATGTCAATAGTGTTACTCAGTCTTTGGATCAGGTCAAGTTTACGATGTAATAAAGATACAAAAACCTACGTTTTATTGGTCAGATTAAACATTATTAGGCTGTAAAAGGTTGATGTGTGTGTGGGGGCATTAGTTTTAGTGTGTAGCGAGCCTTATCATGAAAACTTTGACGTTCGGGCAGGCAAATTATTTTCAAAATGTTATCAGTTGAAGTAAGTGCTTGCAATTTAATTTGATGTCTCAAAAATTACTTCCTGAATGAGGTAAGTATTTATACACTTAACAGTTAATCTATGTGTTATTTCAATTCATAAGACTGCGAAAAACATAAGTTCAAGTTTAAGTTCAAATGTTCCAGCTGCTTAAGCCCTTCTTCTGGGAAGCATGTATAAAGATTTAAGAGAGAATTGAAATATAAGCGATGAACTCCTGCAGCAAAACATTTGAAATACTTTAAAATTCGTCAAACGAGTAAATAGTTAGCACAGGTAGGTTTTAAAGTGCCTTCACAACGCTATGTCGTCTATGACGCGTCAGCAAACGTGGCTGACATACGTGACGTATGTCTAAATTGTCTAGTTAGTGTGTAGCTGCGTCACATCACATAAGAGCACTGTGAATGTGAAGGCACCTTTATAATCATATAGGAAAGCTCTGATTCAATTTAAAGGTACCAATCTAGATTAACCAAAAGATTAACACAGCAAAGTTGGCATAATCAACAGAAGCCATTATCAGACTATAGCACGCAATACACACTCAGATAGTGTATCAGCCTTATGTGAACTAAGCACGCTAGTGTTTTATTGATTTCAGCATTTATGTGTAGCTTTGCAAAGTCACTTTTTATGTGACCCATTTTTCGGTGAAACGAAATTTTGTTTCGTTTTGTTTACTTTCGGTTAAATGGAATATTTTATTTACGCAGTGGATAATTGTAGGTAAATGTGTAATAAATAAGTAGGTTTTGTGAAAAGCGGTTGACGCCACGTATGTTTTCAAATGTTTCATTATCATAATACTGAGAAATAATATCGTTGGGATTTATTTTACTGACAAAAGCAGTTGGTAAATTATTATTATTAGTTTCGTTTTGCTCCCAGTCCAACATTAAGGCCCGTATTTATAATCAGCTTTCAAGAGTGACAGCGAGTTTGCGTTCGTATCAGAAATGTCATTTCAGTACAAACCAGCTTGTCAAATCCATACTTAATATTGCGCTCAATCTTGAGATCGCTTTATAAATACGAGCCTAAGTTGTAACTTCATGGTGATTAAATAAGTAATATTTAATTGTTGTCATTGTTTTCATGCCTTTTTGTTGTTGTCTAGATTATTGTAAAGTTTGAACTATCAGTCTATAACATTGTGATTGCACTATATCTACCAAATTATCAACTACCTTACCAGGTAGTTATATAGATACCCATCGGTTTTATGAACTGTTTTATGCATGCAACTCAAGTTTAAGGGGATCTCCGGTGCACGCCAGCGCCCTCATCAGTAATAAAATCATTACTCACTGAAAACGCAATGAATCGAAAATCCGGTAAACCAGATTAAATAATAGGTACCGAAGTTTGTTTTAATCACTATAAATTCATGATTCAGGATTTACAGCAGTTACAGATACCAAAAGTGCTAAAAGTGGCAGTTTTTCTCAAATTTTCCTTCTGTTACTACTTACCAGGAACTATGAATTGAAACTTTATGATGTTCAAAATTATCTTCTTTGCTTTTATTTCAATCTGGTTTACCGGATTTTCAATTAATTGCTTTTTCAGTGAGTAATGATTTTTTGACTGATGAGGGCGCCACCTGGCTCAGGGTAGCCCCTTAAGTGTATCGCGTGCAGTTTTTATTGCACTATTTTAGTATGATTTTATTGCAGTTGATAGTACAATATTATAGCTTTTATCATAAAAAATTTAAGTTTCTGTGTAATATACCAATTATAGAAAAAAACGAGTATTTCCTAAAATTATGAAAATTACTTACTTATGCTACGTTTACGATATAAAAAGTGTTGAGTAGGTACTTACGATGTTACAAGATATTAAAATCTAACTAATACCCTGTATAAGTGTATAGTTTTCCGTATATACCTACTGTTATAACTACTCTTTTATCAGACATGGTTATTACATTAACGTAATAGCGTACAATACCAAACCCTTTCTACCTAAATGTGATTGAGAGGCAGAACAGAATAAACAGATATAACTATACACTATAATGGCTTGATTAGATTCAAAATTGAATATGAATTATTCTACCCTTAAAACTGAACCGTTTCTATCTGAAATTACTCACAATATTTATCGTCATCATCAGCTTATAATATGTCCCCACCAAGCCACGGGCCTACCCTGAATCAGTCTATCTTATGGACCCGTACGGATTGTTGGCTTCACATCACACACAACCTTTTGATTTCTTGGTAGGTGTGTGCAGGTTTCCTGACGATGTTTCCTTCAGAGTAACAGCAAAGAAAGTAAAGTAACGTAAGAGTTTGAAAATCAGTAACCGAAAGACACATTGGTACGTGGTGGGATTCGAACCACGACCTCCTGCACTGGAGGCAGCGACCCTATCCACTACACGATGGCTTGTTGTATTTATCAGACGAGATGAAAAAGCCTTTTACTAATCTGTTTCTACCAACCCTATAAGGAATAAAGGCGTAACTACAATATAGAGTTTACATCAAAATCTGCACCCGCTTCCGCTGAAAGAGTTATCGCAATCGCAGCCTAATGCACACACTCGATATAAGTGTTCCAAATAGGTCAAGTGGGTGCTTGACTATTATTATCTTAATCCACACTCAAACCCACGTGTTTACCTTACAAAAAGCTAGTTGTAACTAGTGATGTCGATCGATAGTGAACTATCGATAGAATAATGATTTTGATGGTATCGGAACCATCGATTTTTAAAATAATTATTCTATACTTTTTAACTAGCTGTGTATTTGTAGTGGTAGTGGGTTTAATCTCCACAGGGTGATCACAAAGTTGATATTATCTATTTTATCACTTAAAAAAAAAACCTGTGTAGTTACGACATTGCAGGCTGAATCACCTGTTTGTCTGAAAAGGAAAAGGATTCCGTGCTTCGGAGGCCACGTAAAGCCGTAGGTCCCGGTCGCCGTCTTTGATAGAGTTCGTTACATAAACCATGGCCTTATAACTCTCCGAAAACTCTGTTTTTTTAACCACAGGTATGTTTTATTGTAATGTTTGTGGTTACTGATTAAGGTCTTTGATACTTATGGAACTATCGATTCCATTCTGATTGTTCTATTCGAACTATCGATAGATTTACGATCACGCGGTCACAACACTAGTTTAAACCTGTAAAGTGCTTGTTATTTTCGGGTTTCTGAAGTAATTTCCCAGAAGGTGTGGTAACGTCTAATAAACTGAGCAATTTCAGATCTTCTAACAAGAATAAACTCTGAGGCAAAATCCATTTACCTACTTACTTTGAATTTCAACCAGTTCAATCAAAGCAATAAACTAACTGAACTATATAATCGCTTTCTTAGTTTATTATCATGTTCATGCATCGTCATAAGTCAGAGCGGGTGCTGATTCTGGGGTGGGATGGGATCTACCTCCTAGTGGTCCACCCCTGGCAACGGCAACACAGGCTTGCCTGTGAATAAGTCCGGCTGAATGATCCCAACAAAGTGGCGGTAGGCTCCGCAAGAGGCCGCCTGGCTCGCGACCACCCTCTCACCGGAGTCCGGCGCCAAACAGCTTGCTATTTTCCATAGGTGCGTGAGACTACTAGTGCCTTAACAGGCGTCTTCTGGGTTAGTTCCCTCCATCGTCGACTCTGTCACGATCATCGCTGACCTTTGTGTCTAGAGTAAAGAGCCATTCCAAGTAAAAAAAAAATATATACATTTTTTATGACAGATCTCGAAAATGCCTCGCAGCATCGCGCTAAGCGCGGTGTAACTTGTCACTTCATGGTACAAGATACATTTTTATGCAACTTCGCGACAAGACGCGTCGCGCTCTTTCCGGTGTGAACTAACCCTAAGAAAGCAAAGTAGCTGGTGCCTCCCAATTTATCTTTTCCAGCCCAGCAAAAAACTACGGCAAAAATCCCGTGAAACGTTTCGTGGTTGCCCTAGATCTTACATTTTCATGCTAACGTCGGCAACTAAGCTAGAAGATTGCTATCTTACCTACGCAAGTCTGAAAATAAATCAAACCTTATCTAAGATTAGACTTTTTCAGGTTAGTTTCTTAGGCCCGTATTTATAATCAGCTCTCAAGAGTGACAGAGAGTTTGAGTTCGTATCAGAAATGTCATTCCAGTACAAAATTACCTGTCAAATCCGCACTCAATATTGCTCTCAATCTTGAGATCGCTTTATAAATACGAGCCTTAGTTTATGGTAGGTTTAGCCGCGACTGCCGTGTAGGAGGGAAAGTTACATAAATTATGTGTGTCTTGGTGTTTGGTGATGTTGGTGTTACCCAAACTGACAGAGATCGTTACATAAACCATGTCAGATATATACTCGGCGGTTTATAAATATTGGACGATTTATTTATAGTAGGATTTATTTATTACCTAATAGATATAGTGAAAATAACCGCTAAAGTTTAAAATTATGTATTAAAAATATTGATTCATATTAAGAAAATAAAATAAATCTACATAGAAAATAATCCTTTGTGTAGACAATCAGCTTAAATTATCTGAACAAAAGTGAGAAACATACTAACTGTGGGAATAGATCGTACAACCTCCGGTATCAGATATCAAGTCATAAGCCCATATTTATAATCAGCTCTCAAGAGTAACAGCCAGTTTGAGTTCGTATCAGAAATGTCATTCCAGTACAAAATTACCTGTCAAATCCGCACTCAATATTGCTCTCAACCTTGAGATAAATACGAGCCTTAGAACATTAAACCACAGAGGCAGTCCAGGCAAACACAACTACCTTCTATAATGTTTTGTTTGCAGAACCCGAAAACCGCTAAAGGCTACAAGAAGTTGAAAACAAACTCTGAAATCCACTTTCACTAGAGAGATTAAATATGAAACATGCCAACAAAAAGGTCAGAATTATAAAATTTACCCCAAGGCGGTGAACGTCTCGATTTTCCACTTGACTTATTTGAAACAAAGGCAACGATTTCTGAAGAATCTCTTATCTTGAAGAAAAAATGGAGGAAGTATTTGTCAGACATAAGTGTCTCTCAAGAGTGTGTAGATTCATTTTATATACGAAGTAGGAGATGTTAGTAGGTAGCATACGATTTGTCTGATATAGATAACACGCACAATCCCCGAATTCGCTTATTGGCCGAAAAAAGGGACATTCCGCGGATTGTGCATTGTGCAGCGTGCATTTTGCTGACGTCAGATTTTGTTTTGTTTTGATTATTTAGCGGATTGGTGATTTGTCAATGCCACTCCGCGGCATGATCGTTTTACAAACCGGCTAAACCCCGAATTCGGCAATTGGCAGTTTGGTGTAAAAAGACATTTCGCGGATTGTGTGTTTTACAATGCATAATGTGCGGAATGTCCCTTTTTCCGGCCAATGAGCGAATTCGGGGATTGTGACATAGACACACTCTCAAAGTAAAGATATAATGATTTTGCTTTAATTTTTATGTTTGAATTTTATTCGGTAATTAATTTAATAATTAACTAGGTACTAGATACTTAAACAACCATGCGTAAAAGGTGCTTACAAATTTAGACACCCAAGGTTCATCGGATCGTCCGTATAATTGAAACCCCGACGATCTAATTCTCCCATTTTAAACTTTTTTCCATTATTATTTTTGCCAAGTAATGGTTTTAAAACAATGTTTATAAAACTGTACTGATTTAAAAAAAAAACTTACTCTGAATTCAAGGCCAGTCAGATTAAGATTGATTAAGTGTTAAACAACCAAAAGATTGAAGCTTTGAAGAAGTATTTTTGAAACGTTTCTCAGAAAAATCATTTGATTTTGTAGCAAAAGTAAACATTTCAATCTAGACTTTCGATAGTAGTTAGATAACTATTTCTAAAACATTAATTTTGTATTACAAGAAAACAACTCACTCAATACTTCTGAGAGAAGTTCTAAATATAAACCGACTCTATATTTTGAATTTGATTTGACTACCTTTTTCCCCACGGTTTTCCGTGCGAATGAGCATTTTTGCGCTGTCAATAGTAACTGTTTTTTTATCACCCAAATCTGTCCAGTCTAGCAAAATATTATTTTTAAACGTCTTTGGACACAAATCTAGTTTCAAAACTGTTATGTCGAAAGTGTTTCAAAGAAACAGTATTCTATGAATATGTTTTCCATAAATTTATAAACCTCCGTATACAATAAATCAAAGACGAGGAAGATGAAGTAATAACCATGATAAATCACATCATAACTAAACTTTTAACAACTTTTGAGACTCAATGATTTGCGTGATAAATTTAAGGCCCGTATTTATAATCAGCTCTCAAGAGTGATAGCGAGTTTGAGTTCGTATCATAAATGTCATTTCAGTACAAAACGATCTGTCAAATCCATACTTGATATTGCTCTCAATCTTGAGAACGCTTTATAAATACGAGCCTTAGCCTCACCACATTTTTCTTCCTTCTTTTTGATCAGAATTTCTATATTTTATCAGTAATTTTATTAACTGTCTTGGTGTGTAGTGGTGTGAACCTTAAGTTGAAAAAGAAATTGACCTCTCAAACCAAATGCATCAACAGATATTTTATTTTTTCGTTTTTGGACTTATGTTCCTTAGAAAAAGTTGTTCAGTTTCATAGGAAATCTGCCCAGACACATCCTTCAGGGTATAATATTACACCCTGTATATATTTAATCCGAATTTCTAACGGCTTCTTCTACCTCTACAAATAGCCTCAATTCAAAAGAATGTAACATTAAAGCTCTTGGTCGAAAACCGACATAATATAAACACCAGCTTAGTGCGAGTCTAACTCGCGCATGACGGTTCCCATACTATCAAGTAAAACATTTATACTATGTAATTTGCTGTGAAAACCTGTTAGCAAAAAAGGCCTCAATAGGAAATAAGTAGGGCCCGCTGATAGACATACAGACACATTATAGGGTGCCGTTGACACATTTAGGTACGGAACCCTAACAACGTTTAGATCGAAGAGTAGATAGGGGTAAATCGACTAGTCGATACTAAACGTCAGGTAGATCGAGAAGATAGGGCAGCCTACATTCTGTGATAGATTGAGGTCTGTACGTAAAAGTATTTCGAATTTATTTAATCCGTCGTATCGAAATATTGGAAGGATGGAAGCAAGATTTTTATCTTGATATTTTTTATTATTAACCTTTTACAAAAAAATATTTGTCTAAACTCAAACGTGTTGCAGCATCTTTTGAATGACTGTGACATAAGTTTTTTTTTCACTGTTAAAAATAAAAAGTACGTACGTACAAATTGTTTTAAAAACCAAGACATATCTATCCATTTCTATTTCAATCAAAGACTCAAAACCTAAATATTTACTTCTCTGGACTGAAGATACTTTGCTTACAAAAAACGCGGTACAATAAATGGGTGCTATTTTTATGCTAAGGCCAATGTTTCAGTCATAGTTATGTATATTTTTGTACGAAATGGACTAAAATGCCGGTCGGTAGTAAAACATCATAAATCATTGTTACGTTATGAAAGAGAGTATCTATTTTGTACTTTGCAATAACATGTTTTTTCGATGAGTAAGTGAAATCTTAAAATAAATGGTAGCTGCTGGGAAATAAATTAAAGTGGTTTGTTGAGGTCAGTGCTGCCAAGTTCACAGTTTTAGGTAATATCTAGGCTTTGAATATCCATCTTGCTAAAAGTGGTAATTTTGGCCATAAATTTAATAAAATACTAGAATAAACAATTCCAGGTAAAAACAATATATTAAACCTTACAGGTAAGCAATAAATAAATCGACAAACTTATGATGAAAAACAACAGTCCATTTTTATTTTGCCTAAAGTATGAACAAACTCATAAGTTAATAAGTAAGTAGATTATTTCACCGTCTGCCTCCTAACTTCGAATGACGGATGAGGTAATAAAAACGTCCCCCAAAAACAATATCTCTTGTCTCCGAACGATATCTTATAAAAGGTTATTCGCTTTTTATACGTTTGCATTGCCCTCGATTTGAGTTTGAATAGGTTTTATGTTTTTTAAGACAAAAACCCCAGTTTGCAGAATCACTTAATCAGATTGTCTGTAAGAAAAATTATATCATCAAGAGTGCACGTTAACACGTCGGTCCCGGTTACAAATTCATTCACAAACTATATCAGAGGCTTATTAACTAGCTATTTTTTACTGATTAATATAGAGTTTAAAACCTCTAACACCGTAGTTTGTCTGACACTCGATAAAAAGAAGCACAAAACTTTGATCCTAATTATCTTAACTAAAATTATCATAAACCATGTCGTTTAAAACGCGACAAAGCTAAAGACTGCTAAAGACTGTACTTAACATCGGTGATCGGATAGAGACATGTAATTAATCTCCCGATTGGCTGAACGTCAAAGCACCAAATTGCACAGGCGATGCTCACAGCTCGGTCAATTAGGAAGATCTAGTGTGGCCACTAAAACAGCGAGATTATGATACCTGGAAAGTGTTAGTTACGAAACACATACATCCAATAAAATTACGCATTTATCTCTTACGGGCTAGGCAGAGTGTAGAACGCCTAGTAGAAGATGCTTTTGTTACGTCTGACAAATATTAAGGACAATTTTATTGTGTGTATCGCTGTAGTGACAGGTTGTCAGCCAACAGCTTAAATTACAATACACTGTAACAATCGAAACTCTTTTGCTGAGTTGTACAGCATGACCGGAAGGAGAAGCAGCTAGCACATTCTATGTTTTTCTATCGCTCCCAGTCCAGCATGGCAGAGTATTTTACAAAACATAGATAAAAAGGCAACAGGATTTTCCTATAAGCGTCAATTTTCTGCAAACGGCAAAATGTTTGCGACGAAAAAAAAACTGTGATTTTTTTTATAACTATGATGGTTTCTCCGCCCATCTTGTGGCCTCAGATTGTGTCAACATTTGAGGTTCCCAGCACACCGGGGTTCAGCCATTGGCTCTGACAGAAGCAATTGTTCGATACTGCTTTATTATCCTGTCTTGTCTATAACGAAGTAATTATGTGCAATACGAAAGGGAGGTGAGGGACGAGAGGGAAGCGAGGGATGGGAGGGACGAGGGGGAAGGGAGGGACGATAGAAAAGGGAAGACGAGAAGGAAGGGAGGGATGGAAAAGAAGATCGGTAAGTGAGAAAAGTGAGGGGAGGGACGGGAGGGAGGGATAGGGGATATCAACTTAATGTGGTGTTGCTTTTCCAGTCTGCTAGTGTGGAATACATACTTACATTTGCACCTTTATCCCAAATAGGGTAGGCAGAGCGTCAACCAACGTTTTCTTATATTTCAAGGTTTTCTTGACCCACTGAGTTTATATAGTAGTTATTCCCAGACAATGCTTCTATTTTCTTGAATGGACTCTCTTGTGCCGTCGCCAAGCTTAAGCACAATACCAACTATTCAATTTAATCCATTATGATACCTCTCTGAGAGTCATGCCAAGATAATGTCATTAAGTTGTACCATATATTTATCTATGGTTGTACACAAAGAACTCTTGAAATTAAATTTATAAGCTTATGAGGTTTCATTCAAGAACGCTTTTGTGCCTCTGTGGTACAGTGAGCCATGAGCTCCCGATCAGGAGGTCCCTGGTTCGATTCCTAGGGGGGGAAGCAAAGTTGATATTATGGTTAGGCTACATCACCTGATTTTCTGTACGAAAAAAGACTCCTACTTCGAAAGCCACGTTAAGCCGTCGGAAAAACCCAGTCGAGTTTATCAAATATTTTGCGAAAGTAGGTAACAGGTTTTTGTTCTGCTCCAAATTGGTGTGAAAAATCTTTTCTACCTCATCCTCTACATCTTAATCTGAATGGTTGGATCAAGACCTTCTTTAGATGTTGTTTTGTTACTCAATCCAATAAATCAATAGTATGAGAACTAGTGTATACTAGTATAAACTAGTGTGTACCCACAAGCTCTACACTGTGCTGTGACAGACTTTCAAGCTTATTTGCGTACCTTTTGACATTCTTCATTATTATATAGAGTGCAGGGGATGGCTTCCCGCAAACTGATAAGGGTTGCTCAGTGAACAAAATTGAACAAGTTTCATTAGAAAATGGATAAAAATTACATCCCCATACAAAAGTACCACGTTGATCAGACTTGTCAAAATAATTTTATACTAGTCATGTCAAGCGCAAAAATAAAGATTATAAATTATTCCCACGGGCAAAGACGCGAGTGAAACTGCGAGACGGAAAATTGGTTAATAAACTTATGGTCGTGAAGCAGACGTCAATAAAATAACCGTAAAGAGAAGAAATCGGTGGCAGTTTATTATTAGTTTATGAGGTTTACGACTTTAAGTTAAAGCATGTTTGAGGTTTTTAATAGTTCAGCATCGTTTAATTGACATACTTAGGCCCATATTTATAATCAGCTCTCAAGAGTGATAGCGAGTTTGAATTCGTATCAGAAATGTCATTTCAGTACAAAACGATCTGTCAAATCCATACTTGATATTGCTCTCAATCTTGAGAACGCTTTATAAATACGAGCCTTAGACCTCTCACAATTGAGGGCGATTTGCCACAATATTATTTTTCAATTCTGGACTAGGAGCGATAGAAAAACAGAATGTTCCAGCTGCTTTTCTTAACAAGCATACTGGATAAATCATTGGTAGAAAATGAGGGTTTCAGTAAAAATACATCATACTGTAATTAGGGTATGGGCTGACTGACAACCTATCACTTTAACAATACACAGTACGAACTTTGTTATTTAACCCTCAAAACATAATCAGACGAGGCACTGAATTTATGATGGAAGATTATTGGTTCACAGTGAAAGGACTTCAAGCCAGGAAGCTAGACGAAGTGACGTGGTGGTGCGAAGCTGCTTGATGTTGCATCTCGCTTTACCACGAAGGGTCAGGCAGACAGACTGCGTGACGCTACGAGGAATTTTCAAGTTCTGTCAATGGTTATTTACGCTCATGCCTTGCGTCGTTTCCGATGTGAACTGACTTATTAGTCGTCTTTTACTTTATCATTCAAAAAAACTTCTAACGACGATAGAATTCATTAAAAAACCTACAGCTGTGTATTCGTCCTAATTTACCTGCCGACTTTACCACCGCTATAAAACAAAAGCACTTGGTAACTACGTCAATCAAAATGGCGGACAAAAGAGTCCACACAATGGGGTGTCCAAAAATAACGGTAGCCGGTGAAACATTAATGGCTTTACAAGTGGGACAGAATTAGCCGCCTTCGTCAACCAGATTGGGGAGGAAAATATTGAAAATAATAGACAAAGTAGGTAATGGTAGGCTGGAAATTAAAGTCTCGTAAACATATATACATACTTATGCATACATTACATGTAGTCATGCCTTCAACACTAATGGTGGGGTAGGCAGATCGTTAACGACCTAAACAAAGGTTAGGACGTTACGCCGCATCTAAAAAGTTTTGAGAGTTATTAACAGTATTTATTATCAGTATTTTTATAGTGAGAGTGAGAAGACATTTTTAATTGAACACAGACTTCCATCTACTGATATGATAACACTTACTAATAGGAGTATTATATACTCGTTGTAAAATTATTCTAGCCGTTAGAGCGAGAGTGGATTTGCTCTTGGCTCTACGTCTGAAAATTATTGTAGAAAGGATTCATTGGAATCGCTGTAGCGAAAGGTTGTCGTGCAACTTGGAGTTGAAGTAAAAAAAAAATTACCTCGTATATATTAAAAATATTTATTTATATTTCAATGCACGCTTCGGTGATTGATAACTTCTTTTAGTTCGTATCGTATTCTTGGATTTTTCAATCTACCTCTCTTCTCCGTAGTCAAGTTTCCGTTCAGCTTCGGGCTTTAATTTATTTTTCATTATTGGAAACAATAGCTCTCTGAAGTGGCCTTTTAGAGTTCATTTCTTTGGAAATCTTAAACTCGGCCAGATTGACCTTAATAGGCATGTTTATGTTTTATTGTACCCTACTTTGAGTTTTTAAAAATTTGCAAACAACTCAAGAATCAGTAGTAGTAGTACGACGCGCAATTACATCGTCAAAATATCTCTCTTTTGATTAAAACTTGAAATTCTATCAATATTTTTCAATTTGGTTTTATTATTTTATCTTATATCAATGACAAATCCCTAAACATTTTCAGTACGAAGGCGTGATGAATGAATGAATTAATAATCAATTGATTAACCTATTTCTGTACTTGGTTTAGGAAATCTTTGTTTAGAGATGTTTGTCTCTGTCTGTTTCTGTACCTAAGAAGAGGAATGACTCGTCAAGAAATAAAAGGCTTAGTTCCAGTTAGTTGCAAATTGCAATAGATTTAGAAAATCCACGAATTTTCAGATAGGTATTATTTTAGTATCGTCTGGCGCTTTCTCCTGTTTCGTTTCTCTTTGTCACTAACAAAATACGTCTCATTTACGAAAAGTCTCGTCCTCATTCTACCTAGCGTAGCGTGACGTCATCTATGAAATGTTCCGCAATTGTCTCCAAATTGTACCGACGACCCGGGAGAATCCCGGGAGTGGTAAAATGAACTGTTGCGTGATGGATTTAAGACAGGTTTTTTGTTACAGGTATGTGTGCTGTGACGTCATAGAGAGCTTTGTTGAAAGTACGACCCATAGTCTGCGACGCGACAGTTGTTATATATTGTAAGTAATAAGTATTATGTACCTACATTTGGCGTTCATTTCTAAACGAATCTCAAGTTACCCACCAAAATTTCAATAAGTATTACATAATGTTATTATGAAATACGCTCAACACTAAATGTATTTTTAATATTTTGAGAAATTATTTATTTGTGTATCAGTTACATAACAAACGCCTGTCTAGTACAATTTTAGAACTTGTAAGTAAGTTTTCTTCTAAGAGTAATCACTTAGCTCATTTTGCCTCACCCTTCTTGACAGAAACTAATTCTCTCTCAGATTGATAGGCTCACTTCCCTAAGGCAACTATTAACTTTCTTTCACTTACCCCAGTTCGAACTTATCCCCTTCCACACTTCCCCCATTTATGGCACATAAGGCTGGTACGTGAAACCGAGCGGAAAATCGGCTTCTACTAGATTTTCATCAAAATATAAACCGCTTTGAGGTTCTAGTGTAAACTAGAGATGTTCCGACTATCGATAGAGTGATGGCAGTAACGATTTTCAAAGACTCTGAAGCTTAAAGATTATTGCTTTTGACTTTAGTTTGGGCTAGAGGTGACAACACAGAGTATCGTCTACTATAAAGGAGTAAGAAGTAAAGTGAAATATTCGCAGTTAAAATTGTACAAACATTTAAAAAGTAGCGTTTATTCTGTAACCACTAAAGTATAATAACTTTTTAAGCATTCGTGATTATTTTCACTCATTTTATTTCTTAACCGGGTCACTAAAGTATTTCTAAAATATCAAAATCCAAATGTAAACAAATAATTGTAAACTAAAAAATCGATGGTATATTTTCATCACTAGTGCAAGCATAGGGCTAGGAATGAATAGATAGGAGCGAGTGTTTCGATTTAAGAAAGTTGGTAAGTTTAAGAAACGAATATGGGATTTATCTGACAACTTTACAAGATATTCTTAAAGTAAAGAGGATTAGATGCCATTGTGAAAATATTGAAACTTGAATAGAAGTTTTGAAAGGAAAGAGGGAAAATTTGTAAGCGGATCAAAATATTGAATATTAAATATTGTATAGGTACCTACTTGGTAGATTACATTTTGAGTTTAAGTTACTTAGGCTCGTAATTATAAACCGATCTCAAGATTGAGAGCAATATTAAGTATGGATTTGACAGCCCGTTTTGTACTGTAAACCTATGTATTTTTTTCGTTGCAATAAACTTTATTTATTTATTATCTAATTTTTTTTATTCTGCTTTTATACAATAAATATAAAGCGTAATTTTTTTTCGAAAATCAAAGTGGAAACTCTTTTAAACTCACATGTTCAGTTTTATTCGCCATTTTTCAATGTTGACTTATTGCATCCGAACCAAATTCCTCAATGGACCAGTTTCCAATTGAATTTCAATTTAATTGAAACGATGCGTCCACGGGTTTTGTGCCCAATGGGCAAAGTTGGATTAATATAAGTTCGGCCAATGAAAAATCGTAGATTTTGCCGCCCGATTTCACTTTGCCACTTAATGTTACTCGTTGTTTAATTATACATTTACTCCGTTTAATAAAATTAAAAGTAGTCATGGTCTCGAAGTGGAGTGTTTATTTTTATTTATACCTATTTCGGACTAGCTTTTTAACCGCCGTTGAAGGTAGTAGTTACTTCACTAGGCTTGGTACTTAGGTATATAAAAAGTGTAGATTATAATCATCAGAGAAAGGGTCAGTTCAAGCCGGGACAGGCTCGGCGAAATTTCCGAGTCCCGTCAATGAAATATCGATCTGTTTGTATTAGTAAATAAAGTTGTATATTGAATCGCGCTCCTGCGTGCCGCGTCGCGTCGCGTTGCTTCCCGCTAACTGGAAATATAACCCACAGAATCAGTCACAAACCCCACTTTATACCACCATGTCCCACTCACCCCATATTAAGTCCCATAACTAAGCCCGGTATTTCCATACTGCCCCAAACATGTATAATTTCCATAATAGCTTCGGTACACGTCATAGTATAATTAAATTACTTACTAAGTGACAGCCCTGCCCCTGGTTAGTTGTATAAATACAGGTTAACCAGGTTAGAGCAACAGAGTTAGCGATATTATTCAATAGAGTTTTAAATACATAGTTACATAGCTCGAAACTTTGTAACATTCGTCGACACATTATTTAAGTGAGCATTTGGGAAAGTATTATAATTGAATCCGCGTCTTTGGAAAACCGGCCCAACGCTCTTAACCAACTAAGCTACAGCGGCTTGGTTTGAGCGGTGAAATTAGTGATCTGCTATTTGTTACTCGTCAAGTGGACGCTTCATCGTCGGCGGTTGTAAATAATATAGCATTGTGAGTGCAAAAAATCTACACAATTATCTATGAAAGGTCCATGTCCTATCTATAATGTATTTCTACAGTAGACACAATATAAATCTTGCAGCTCTTTAGGGGCATGGCAAATAGGAAGCGGTGCGGCGCCGTTGCGTCGCCAATGCGTCGTTTTTGTATAGAAACTTCAAATCAAGCTGCGCTGCGCAGACGTAAATTACATACAAAATTGACGCGCCTCCGCCTCGCCCGCGCCGCACCGCTTCCTATTTGCCATGCCCCTTAGCTGCTTCGGAAGGTAGAAATGTAAGGAAATGTAGACTTTGAAATATTTCCGGAGACTTGCGCTGACAGAGAAAATGAAACGGGAAAATTCAAAGCGCTGAAATATCATCTTCGCTCTGGTTGGCTTTATAAAAATTCGCTACGCTCATTTTCTGTTTTAATTACAGCATATCAATCAACAACTGACAGGCAGGCATCTTCCAAATGGGTGGGGTAACGCCATACTCGCGAAGCGTAGCAGGTGGATTGGCATAACCATTACGTGATTATTTATTCATAAGACCTTTAATTTGCTATCAGACAGACGTATATTATTAGTTGTCATTGTTTGGAAATAAAAAAATCCTATTTCATACATACATACATACATAATATAATCACGCCTTCATACCTAATGGGGTAGGCAGACCTAAACAAAGGTCGTTCCATCAAGTCTGACAAGTTTTGAGGGTTATTCCAGATAGATCTGTATATTGCTATAGACATTGACAGGTTGTCAGCCTATCGCCTAAATTACAATACTGAAACCCTCAAATCCCTTAGCTGTTTTTTACAGGAGAAGATGCAGCTGGCATATTCTATGTTTTTCTATCACTCCCAGTCCAGCATGAAAGTTATCCTATTTATATTGTCTCAATTTCTCTAAAAACATATAAACTCCTTTAGTCTGCGACCATACGTCGCCCGACTATTTACCACGATTTACGACCCGTGCGGACGGCCGATAGCAACTAGTGTGCGTTCGCCCTTATTTATTGGTTGGGGCCCGGTTTATAGATTTTTCTTGAAAATTTTACAAGTCCAGCTGCCATACTAATTGCACTCGAAAATTTGGCTAAGTCGATGGTCCATACAAAATCAATCAAAATTTTTCTAAGTTCCGGACCCCTTCTTTGGCGAAGGAAAAAAAAGTCAACATTTTGGGAAGTCAACTTTTTGGGAAATGGATAATCAACTTTTTGCGAAGTCAACATTATAGGAAACTCAACTTTTTGGGAATGGGGAGTCGACATTTTAGGAAATGGACAAAATGGTCCTAAAGGCACAAGTTACTTACACATACGTGTCCTTTTTCTAAGTGGGTTCTGTCGAGTCGAGAAACTACCCGATGAACCCTAGTGTCAGAACTTGAACTGCCTAGTAGCATAGACAATGAACCTCTGATAAGTATTTTTTGACGACCATCATCAGCATAGACCGCCTTATCTCCAAATCAAGAAATCCTTTTTCTTGATATGTGATCGGGTAGTTCAGTAAAGTTCAGTCTTCATTTCCGTAACGAAACTGAGAAAAGTTTAGAAAATATCAATAGGTAATAAATTTACAAACCATTTCTGTGTGCCCCCGTAATATCGCATTCATGAATACATTTTAGGCCCGTATTTATGAAGCGATCTCAAGATTGAGAGCAATATTAGGTACGGATTTTACACGTAGTTTTGAACTGAAATGACATTTCAGATACGAACTTATACTCGCTGTCACTCTTGAGTGCTGATTAGATTGCTATAGGGATTTTTAGGAATATTGTCATGCTAGTGGGTAATGTATATCGAATTGTATTTAATTTGTAAATAGTATTTTTATGCAAGGCCCCTAGGGTTCGCTTAGGTATGTTTTGCTAGAAGTTGTTCCTGTAAATGCGTCTTTATCGTAGACGGGGATTGTTTTTGTTAATTTCGTCGGTGTTTTTGAAAATTTTGCAAATTAAATTGAATTGGAACTCGCAAGCGTTGCCTTGTGGACCGATTTTCATCAAGCGAGCTCGTTATACAGTAACACAATTACTTTTTAGAAGAAAGTCCCAACGGAATTACAAACATACAAACAAATGTATTTTATTACTTTTATGCTGGACTGGGAGTAATAGAAAAATTATTTTCCCTGGCATGCTGTAAAAACCAGCCAAGGGCGATGATAGATAGGGCGCTTGAGCGATATGGGCTGACAAACGGTCACTATAAATACATAATCATCTGTGATACTGATAACCCTCAAAACCTTGTCAAGCGTGGCGAATTCGCCTTGTTCAAAAAAAAAAATATATTTATTTTATATTTTTTTCTGAATCTTTACGTAATTTACGTGGTTTCTTGTGTAGAATAAAAACTATTTGTACTATGTCTTTTAAAATAGCAGTGAAATTAATGTGCCCTACCGTTGTTATTTCACTGCTAATTTAAAAGACATAGTATAATAGTACATTACGATATAAGTGCGGTGGGTTGATCATTACAGCCGAGGCGATATTGATAGCCCGAGCCGTAGGCGAGGGCTATAAGAAGGCAGAGGCTGTAATTATCAAAGCGCACATATGTCGTACGACGTTTTATAACATATTTGCGAGGAAATAAATAGAACTAGATAAAAAAAATAACAATACAGCAAAAAAAAAAAGCGCGCGGAATAATTTTTACTTATTCACAAATTAAGATGCGCGCGCATCAACGCTTTCTTTTTTAAGCCATAGTACAAAGAAACAAAAACCAGCCAGTATTACTAATAAAGTAAATTAATATTTTTTTGATTTTGTTACAGATAAATGGTTGTAATTTATTGTAAAAATTTATTAAATCAATTGTTTGAATTAAATGTTTATTTTATTAAACTTTATCTCCCAAAGATAATTTTATTTATAAAATGTTGACCACTTTTCTGCCATAAAAACTCTTTGCTAAGATTTAAAAAAGTACCGTTCGATAAACCGTGCGTTTTACCTAATTAAAAAAAAACTCGTGTGTTTTACAGCACTCGTGCATTTTACATTACGATTACGCACAAGTATGTAATAAGATACAATACAATATTGAAATTGGTGTAATAAGAGACCCTTTACGAGCAAATGTGTTATAAATAGTTTTTATTCTACACAAGAAACCAAATCTTACGTTATTATGTTGTGACGTCACTCGGGTACAGTTACTTAAATTTGAATATAAAAATAATGGCTGATTTAAAACCGAAAACCATGAAATTAGTTTTTTTTAATTACGTAAAGATTCAGAAAAAAATATAAAATAAATATGTTTTTTTTTTTTGAACAAGGCGAATTGACCTTTGGGTCGTTTTCACTCTGCTTACCCCATTAAGAATAAAGACGTGATTTTATGCATGCTTTCTGGACAGTGCTGTCACTCGCAGGAAAAATAGCTTACGTACGTAACCTATATTACGCGTATAGCCTACTGTGTAAAAATAAAAGTTATTTATTGAGTAAAAAGAAAACCGATAACTCAAATCTTTCCTCTTAAAGTACAGAATGAAAAGTAAGTAGGTACCTAATTCCTTTACTTAAAAGAATACAAAATTATCTAAGTATTCACTTTTGTTTCCATAATGTTTTCACGTGATACTGAAATTGTATTCTATAAAATTGACTTTTGTTTCCGCGAAACACTATTGAGGAAAACGCTACCGAACTTTTTGACTCAATATCCGAGATATATTTAGGGGAAATTGTTTTTCGATAAACAGATTTTGAAGATGGTGTCTGCCGGATGGTAGAAAAGCTTTTTTTTTTCAGAATATGTTTCAAAGTAAACCGATAGGCACTGAAAAATGGTTCTTAAAAGTACTATTATTTTATGATACACTTCTTGTCGTGCGGGTTTCGAGTTGATCGACCCGATAAACCTTAGTGTCAGAGTTTATGAACCGCCTAACAACACATCTAATAGGCCTTATGGTTTGTGTAACGACCACTATCAAAGACAGCTACTGGGACCTACGGCTTAACGTGCCATCCGAAGCACGGAATCCTTTTTCTTTTCGGACAATCAGGTGATTCAGCCTGCATTGTCCTAACCAAACTGGGAAAAATCTTACAAAGAAATAAATTTACAAAAATCAACTTTGTGTTCCCTCTCCTGGAAATTGAACCCTCGGGACCTTAGGATCGTGAACCCAGACCTAAAACTAGCTTTGTCATGTTAATGTATGATGGTTTAACTTTCGGACTGGCCACACTCGCCGCACCGAAAATTCATGCGTTACGAAAGTGAAAGCAATACATTTCTAATTTACTTCCTAAAGACGCTACACCGCCCAAAGGCACAAACCGCAGCAGTTTTTCCCTGACTCTAGGGCCCGTATTTATAATCAGCTCTCAAAAGTGACAGCGAGTTTGAGTTTGTATCAGAAATGTCATTTCAGTACTAAACGATCTGTCAAATTCATACTTAATATTGCTCTCAATCTTGAGATCGCTTTATAAATATGAGCCTAGGCCATTAAGGGTACTTGCCAAATCCCAATAAAGACTAAAAGGGGGCGAACAACGGAAAACGTACCGTGTGACAATTTCCTGTCAGTCGACAGGACAGGACAGGCGATCTGATACAGATTGCAGGAAGCCGGTTAAAACCAATTAGGATTGGGAGGATAAATCGATCAATACATGGACGTGTTGCGGCTGACTGATGGTCTATCAATATTATTATACGTCTATTGTACCTACAGTAATCCACTTTTTTTATGAAAGAGGGAATCATACGAGCAGGCGGGTCACCTGATGGTAAGTAATCACCGCCGCCCATGGACACTTGCCACACCTAGGGAGTCACGAATCGCAAGAAAAGGCGAAGGAAAAGACAGTCTATTTATTAAATTAAATGGCAACATGAACTTATTATACAAAATATGGACTCAGTTGTATGTGAGAACCATATTTTTTATTTCAATGTAACTTTGTTTCTAAGGGGAAGTTGTCCAGTTTTATGGCCAGGCTCATACCCTAAAATCTCTTTAATTTTTTTACCTTTCTAACGATGGAAGTCAACTCGTCACAGAAAGGTATGCAACATCTGTCCTCTCATACGCTCGCCTCGCTATGTAAAGCGACACAAAACACATTCAAGCTACGTTCAAGCCATATCCAAGCTCAGCGTTCAGAGTAAGTATATTCAAGCCATTCAAGCTATAAACGTGAGCCTGAACGCAATAGCTCGGTAGTTTCAGTAGTGGGACGGATTGCGTTGCGATATGTTTCTTCTCATTTTTTTATGATTGAAGGAGACAGACGAGCAGACGGGTTACCTAATGGTAAGTCACTGCCGCCCATGG
This sequence comes from Scrobipalpa atriplicella, assembly GCA_029255725.1. NCBI lineage: Eukaryota > Metazoa > Arthropoda > Insecta > Lepidoptera > Gelechiidae > Scrobipalpa > Scrobipalpa atriplicella. The sequence goes on from JARACY010003407.1 coordinate 24,229, forward strand.
ACTCCTGCATTACCCGGGGGGTTTCACATACGCTCCCGCCGTAGTATCCCGTACTTACCTCTAGGTATAATATACGAATTGGCAGACACAGTGTAGGACGTCTTGAAACTAGGTGGGGCCGTGATGTTGGTAAGAAACGGGCAGATTTGTAAGAAAGAGAATTGGATGAGAACGGCTGAAGACCGAGCTGAGTGGCGTGCCATGGCAGAGGCCTTTGTCCAGCAATGGACTGATGCAGCCTGATGATGACCTCTATAATGCCTATAGTCCACTTTTACAAAATCCACGAATTCGGATAGTAAATACAACTTTTAACCCAAAATCCCACAGACCTTTATTTAAAAGAATAGACATAAATACACCCAGCATTAAACCTTAAGGTAAACACCGACTTATTCACGAGAGAACGAACAAACAAACTCCATACTTTCCACGATGAATTCACTTAACTTTGGAATGAAGGAAACTTGTTCATCCGCACGCCACGTGCCGTAGAATGTAAAACTTCTGGTATTTCGCTGAGACACCGACTAGTCAGGTCAAAGACAACGCAGTGGGATTGAAAACTTGAATCTGAATAGACTGATGTTGGGCGCCCGCTGCGCTCATAAGTAATCTGTGGTGATGTCGCCACTTCTTGCAGAACTATGTTATTGACTTATTTCTGACAAACATTCGCTATTCGTAAATTGAAATATAAGTTAGTACCTAGATAACAAGTTCCACGAATTTATTTTTTTGTTTACTTTATTAATTGTTATGTTTTATTAGAATTTTCACCTAAACGACACAAAACAGTACTTTTCCTTTTTATTAGGATAAAGTAGGTACGTTTATTAGAGTACAGCGAGCAAAAGCTCTAGACCACTTGTAAATCACATTTATCTCTTTATTTATTTTAAAAATTGACCATTTTAACAACTTGGAATTTTATTTCAATAACATTTTTTAAATTCCCAATGCAATGTCCATAGTGTTATCAATCAGGTGTTTTAATTATAAATTCCCCTTCCCTGACCTCTTTTCGATTCCTGCTCACGGCAGTTTGTAAAAAGGGAGTTTAATTTTATTTTAAAATGTTCAACATGCGACCAACCTATACTATACTATTACATAATATAGCTGCATCATTCTACTGACTGGATATAGTATATCACATCACCCCTCATTGGGCGCTTTTCCACTAGACGTCACGTCAACGGCAACAGCGACGGCACGGCGACGATCACGTGACAATATCTATGGGAATCGATGACATGCCGTGACGGTGCCGTGCCGGCAAGTGGAAAAGCGTGTCATATAATTTCATTGATTTTCATACATTATCTCTTCCACGATATCGTCGACGATACCGTGCCGTCGCCGTTGCCGTTGACGTGCCGTCTAGTGGAAAAGCGCCCATTAGGGGGTAATACACTTGGCAGGCTGGTTGTTAATACCATCCCGGTCATACTGTACAAAAACCAGTAGAGAAATTCAAGAGTAAGAATTTAAATTTAAATTTCAGTCACTCTAACGATATACATTTTCATTACGAATTAATATTTATTATTATTGTATCGGGCGTGGCGAACTTCTTGTCGACTTTCGATGCTCTACCTACCCCGTAAGTGATATAGGCGTCACTTCACATATGTAGTCTTAGTCTACGATTTAGCTGCTTACCTATTCCCCCAGTTGTCGACACTTACGCCCCCTCCCTTTATACACCCCCCCCCCCCCTCCCCCCTCTTTACTCGCAACGCCTGCGTCGGTAATAGAGGCAATTTAGCCTATTTTTCTTTCATAACGGCTCTTCGTGCGTACATACGGATACGTCATACGTAAACGTAGATGTAAGATGTTTTAGTTTAAAGTGCTGCGGTGGTGGTAAAAACCACTCTGTAAGAAATAATAATAAATATGTACGTATAGCGTTAATATTTTTTATAGGCGCTCAGGCATGGAAGGTCAAATTACGGAATGTCCACTAGGGACAATCCATTTCCCGGAATGTTCATTCCCATTGAAGGAAGGTTTGCGATAAAGTAACAGAACCATTTTGAACTCTACTTTTATAAATCTAAGGTAAATCTAATTTTTATTAGATTTTTTCAATGCATTCAAAATAAGTAAATGAAGATTTGCCAGTATAAAATAGCGATCTTCCATTTCTAACAAAAAAAAAACCACTACAAGTCCTCCAAAAGCCGTTGTTCCCAATCTTAAACGACATTTGTTTGTACTGGCGTTCAAATAATCTCCTTTCCCATCAATGGAGTGACTGAAACAAGACAGATAGAGATTTATTGAAACCATTGATAAAGCTTTCTCGAAAAGACTTCTAGGCTAGTATTTATAAAGCGATCTCAAGTTTGAGACCGATATTAAGTGTGGATTTGACAGGCCGTTTTGTACTGAAATGACACTTCTGATTCAAACTCAAACTCGCTGTCACTCTTGAGAGCTTATTATAAATACGGCCCTTAGATCCACAAATAGAGTCGATTCTCTTGCCTTCAATATTGGATCCTCTGTCAATCTGTCACTTATTTTGACGAAGATGAAAAGTGATTTGAGACAAAATCCAAAATCTCGAGAAAATCGGTCATGAGATAATATTGGATAAAACCATTTTAGTTGACCCTTTACCTGTGCGTTTACAAAGTAAAATAGAGACTTTATTCTTCCTTATAGGCCTTAATAAATATAAAAAGGAGGAGGTGATAGAAAACATAGAATTTACCAGTTCCTTTTCGTCTCAGACATAAAGATTTTATAAGCCAAAGTATAGAGACCTAAAATAATCCTCAAAACTCATCAAACTGGGTGAAAATGGTTAGGTATAATAAAACCGTAGAAGCTCTACCTACTAACTATCGGATATAGGCGTGATTATAAACCAACTCAAGCGACGCGCTGTTTGAGACTGTAAACAAGTCATTAATGATGACACTCGACCTGCTCAACATCATGACCTGTAGTGCTGAAACGTGCTTAAAACCCCAGCACCTTGTTGCTGCCCTCAAATGCCTTCTGTCTTGACAACCAACCAACATAGAAGTAGTAAAAAAAAAATAGCTGACCAAACTTAAGGTTGACCTTTGTGATGAAAGTGAGAGAAACCGGGGTCGTAGAAAGCTGCAGTTTGGACTAGAGTGCACTGCTCGACCTTCCGTAAAGGTGGAGACTACTTTTAGCCATTTTTAAGAACCTGAAAATTTCAGGGCCTGAAAGGTAGTCAGGTAGCTCTCCTCTAGTGCTGTGCTCTGGTCCAACTCCCATCAAAATCGGACCACTGGTTCTAGAGTTCTCCTCAGTACAACTTTCGTACTACTCTGTTCACTTCGTACTAAAAACTTCAAACGCCGATAGCTCCGAAACCATTAGACCTAGAGCACCGTGGTTGGTGTCATCTGAAAGGGCTCAGTGAGCACTATCCAAAACATAATGAGACGTGACTCTATGTAGAGTAGTTTGTTTACCACTGTTTCGCTTTCTGTTCGGCTCATCAGATACGGATTAAGGGTGTGATTCTACCCATGAATCTGATCGAATAGAAATAAGATTTTTCTTCGCACCCAGTATACGGGGTGTAAGGGACAGCGTCCCGCCAACTGATAGGGGTTGCTCAGTCAACGATACCGAACACATATCACCAGGATTTTTTTTCAGGAAATGAAAAAAAAATTTTGCTTTTTCATACAAATTGTCTGATCGAGGTGGTCATTTTGTATGAAAAAGCAAATTTCACCTTACACCCGGTATAATGTTACGTACAATCCCCGAAATAAACACCTACGCCTGTGTATTATCTATTTTGGGCACTTAAATAAATGGAAGGAATTATTCATATTAACACGACCGGTCACTTATATTAATACACATTGTAAATTTAAAATAATATCGCATTATAAAATTATCTTGCCTTTGTGTTTTACTTCATTCTTTACTAGATAATCAGTTCTTTTGTGTCCTACATAGCATGTTCTTATTCTTTTCACTCGTAAATCTGGGAAGAAGCGCTTCTTTATGTATGACACGAGTTGGAAAATCCAGAAAATGTTCAAGTTTTATAGTCTGTCTAATGACGTTGCAAGCGATCTTATGTTTGTAACAAAGAAATTGAAGGAATCGTGTAGAAATACAAGAAATTATTTTAAAATGACGTACTTGTTTATAAATCTAAAAATTGTTCTACCCGCTGGCAATACCTTAATTATTTGCGCATAAATACCTTAGACGCTTGAGTTGAGCATAATTTACTTAACTTAAAAAAAAAAAAACAGTTTTTAACATAAATGATTGAGACGGAGAAAAATCAAGTACAATCATAATTCAATTTGATGTCAAACTCATACCTATATAATCCTACTAATATTATCAAATGTGAAATACATGATGTTTGGATGTTTAGAAGTTTGTTATACAATGGTGATTGAACCGAGGACCTCCGGATCAGGAGCCCATGGCTCAGACCACTAGACCACGGAGGCAGTTAACCGCTGAGTACCCACCGGCTAAAAGAAACCGTGAATAAAGGCATTCACCCTTGGCCCTTTGCAAATCTCGTTCGTTTTAACTGATCCCTACAAATTAGGGTTAAGCCCAGACAAAGTTATAATGATAATGAAACCTAACATCTAGGTTACACAATGACATCTCTAGGACAATAAAATGACATGCGACCCAAAAATTTATATTCAGATTTAAACCTATTTACCCTCCCTTTGTGTAGCTCTGTATTCAACCCTTTTGCAAATAAGAACGGTCCTTAAGAGCATTCAACGGCAGAGCTAGCGCCACTTTTAAAAATAGCTGTACTGCCCAACTAAGAATATTTTCAATGCAAAATCCTTCAAATTCCATAAAAATAGTCCCAGAAATTATTTATTTAGAAGTAACCAATAAATTGAGAAAAAAGTGACCTACTCTCTTTTTTGCTAACAAAGGTCGTTAAATCGGTAAATACTTAGTTTAACTATTGAATTCATTGTTTCTTTTTCTATTTATAACTGTCTGACAAAAAAGATAATTCCGTGCTTCGAAAGGAAAAGTTACGCTATTTCAACGGTCCGTGTCTCTGATAGTGTTTGTTACACAAACCCTAACAAAACTAACTAGGACGTTTAAAAACTCTGACATCAGAGTCCATTGGGTTGTATGTTGACCTGACAATTTACACGAAGAAGATGACAGAGAAAATAATTCAATTTTGTGTGAAATTCAAAGCCTTGAATCCTTCAAACTCCGAAATTGAGAAATAGACGAACCGAACAGGACGAACTGAGCTAGACTTCGAACTAAATAATAAACTAGGTTCCAAATTAGACCTACGATGGTTGTGCATTAAATAGTATTGTCGAGTAGCAAGTCTACGTTCTATATCTAGCTGACGTGAAATATTAAACTGCTGAATGTACGTGATTTGTAATAGTATTTTTTGTTTGGTATCAATACAGGGTGTTAATTTAATTGCGTGCCATAGCTTATAGAGGGTGTTTTAGTAACGCAAAAGGAGCCTACAAAAAAAAAAGATTTATTAAATCTGATAGAGGTGTCTGGTGTCTAATTAATAAATATATGAAACCTTCCAAACAATTCGATATAAGTACCTATTCTATCTATCTTTAAAAGACAGATGTATAATAATTTTTTATAAATTATCCACTTGAACAGATATTCATAATCCCGGAAATGTTTCTGCTCAATTGCTCATCGTTGTATTCATCTTAAAAAGGAATGATTCGTTTTAAAAGTATATTTAATATATCAAACTCCCCTCTCTCACAAATAAAGGAGAAATTCGCTCTTTATAAAATTGCAAAGGATTTCTAAAACCTTTTTTACGGGGTTCTCATTGTCAAAGCACAGTAAAAAACATTTGAATGTTCTACCTTGATAAAATATTTTTATTTTTTCGGTTGCACATAATTTTTTAAAGATTATACGCACAAAAGGTAACCTGGATAAGAGGTAAAAAAGACATGTACATACATACATACGTTCATATTATAATCACGTCTTTCTCCCTAATGGGGTAAGCAGAGCGTAAACGACCAAAACATAGGTCATTCCGCCACGTCTGACAAGTTTTGAGGGTTATTCCATATAGATCTGTATATTGCTATAGTGACGGGTTGTCAGCCCATCACCTAAATTACAATACAAAAACCTCGGATCGCTTAGCTGATTTTTACAGCATGGAGGAGATGCAGCTGGCACATTCTATGTTTTTCTATCACTCCCAGTCCAACATGTACTATTAAAAATATGGCACACATTTTTGTATATTTTTTCCCAAGAAAAAGGATAAAATACATCGTATCAACAGTATCTTTTACCAAAACCACAAAATCACCACATTTTAAGATTTCTATTTAAAATTTAAGCATAAATATAGGTACCTGCTTATTGTCTCAAATAATGATTGTAACCTTTGCTTCTTACATTGAAACTTTCAGCCTCATTTCAACCACAGCATCTGGCCCAACCAAAAGAAAAATACATATTAATGAATGCTTTCTCAAGCAGGGTGGGTATAATGTTAGTTTATTTGCTGAAAATTTCCTTTTCCAGAGTAGAAATATAAGAGTAAGATATCTCGGCAGTGTCATTGGGAAAATTTGGTAATTACCCGTCACACACGTCTATAAGGCCCGTATTTATAATCAGCTCTCAAGAGTGACAGCTAGTTTGAGTTCGTATCAGAAATGTCATTCCAGTACAAAGTTACCTGTCAAATCTGCACTAAATAGTGTTCTTAATCTTGAGATCGCTTTATAAATACCAGCCTAAGTGCGCATTTGCTTAGCACTTAAAGTTTATAGTACTAGAAAACATATGTATCCGAACTTATTTTTACTTTTTATATTGGCAACATTGTGACCTTGAACAAAGAGTAGAAAGTCTTGCAGAAAATGTCTTCATGTTACATGTGAGAAATAAAAATATAGAAGCCATGAAATTTATTAGTTTCCATAACATAAGAACCTGCCACAACATCACACAAACCCACGCCCCAACAAGTACCTTGGTACTGAAATAAAAAAGATTTTTCCAATCGCGTAGGTATATTTTGTTCGCTTTCTCATCTGATGGATGATAAGTGATGGATGACTGACGATGTGGACTTTGATCAACCAAAAATATTTTCTAAAATTATATTTGTACGTTAGTAATATTATTACTCTGTGATTATATTCTTAGTTTGTTACACGCGCAAAGTACACGCGCCTTTCGGTAATAAATAATAATAAAAAAAAATTGGCACTCCAACAGTTTATATAAACTCATAATACTGCACCTTTTACTTACACTGTGTCTCTGCCACCCTTCATGGCAAATCCGACCTAATGCTCAAAACTTTTTGATCCACTTTCGAAGTGAGTTGTGAAAGCTTTTTACATATTTGATCGGATTGGTCGTTCAAATGGGTTTTTGGGTTTAAGGTAATTTGTGCTGTAAAGATGTTGATTAGGAATTACAAGGGAAGTTACCTTAAGGTGCTTTGGGTCATTATTGGTTCTGATTTAGGAGACCTTTAAAAATGTAAAACAACATAATTATGATGAGTTTGTTGGCGCTCTACCTACACCGCTTGGGATACAGGCGTGACAATATAATAACGGGGTGTAAGCAACAGTGTATCAGAAACTGAGGTTGCTGGGGTTGCTCGGTCAACAAAACTGAACAACTTTTTTTTGTTGCTTATTTTTCCATACAATTTGCCTGATCGAGGTTATCATTTTGTATGTAAAGTAAAAAAACTGATAGAATTTCCTGGCGGAAGTTGTTCAGTTTCGTTGACTAAGCAACTCTATAAGTTACTGTTACGCAGCTTTTCCTTATTATTATTACACAGTAAGTATAATATTAATAATTATAATATCTAAGTCTAATATCTTTGATTCATGGCACGTCATGGGAAGCGAACTTGTAAATCATAACATCAGTTCTGTTTTCCGCAAGATTAGTCACGGCGCGTGATTCTATGATGAACGATGTGAGAATGAGTTGCGTTTTCTCCTTAATTCACATATTTGAGGAATAGATCATAATTTTATGAAGATGATGATTTTGAAAGAACTTATTCTAAAATAAGAGTCATTTCTGATGAGTGGGAATTCTGTTTGACTGACAGTCTTTATTTAAGTAGTTCTTTTACGATTTACATGTCAAATAAGTATTTACTATCATCATAATATATGTCACTTTATACCACTTTAAAATCTCAAAAATAAGTTTAATATACTTACTAATCCAATTTTTCTATAAACATTTTTGTAATTTTTTTGGATACAAAATGTTTTCAAACATCATCAGCTCGGTTTGTACTTACTTTGTCTTTTTCCATGGCTAAAGAAAAGAACTTTCGATTTTCAAAGTGATTCTTTTTAGAACCTTTTGTGTCGAACCTGAGCTAACTTGACTCTAGAGACAAATAAGCACTCCTTAAACTCTTCCAGGAGAGTAAAGAGGTCTCCTAAACGACACTAAAGGTGCTAAAGGAGGAGAAGTGTAAAATTTTATTGGAATTCAATAAAAAGTGCCGGTGGTCACATTTATGGATTATTCTAGATAGCAATGTTAGATTTTAGACGTACCTACATGTACATATTGTTGCCGTTGCCGTGACTTTATTTATGTAGATTTTTTGTTTTATATTATGATCATTTAATGCTTTGCATTAAACAGAAGATTTATTTTATTTTCCTGATAAAAAGGAAAAATTATCGGTTTTGTTTGAAAAGGCTTAATATTGTCCGGATTACATATTTTTACTCATTTACACTCAAAATAATGACTTCTTAAATTTTTATAGTAGAGCAATTATATTTTGTAGAATATTCAAGTGATGATACGATTTTGTGTTTAAACGCTATACCTATGTGTAGGTAGACTAGGTACTTACTTAATATGCTAAACAGGATATAAATACATACACGATACTGAAAATGTCAGCGTGACGTCATACCGTACGTCATCAAATTATTTACAAGCGCAACGGGAGTTATGATAACAAACATTTGTTTTAATTAGGGTTTACGCTGTTTTATTACAAAATCGATATAGATTAAACTATATTCTACTGGAACAACGAATTAGATCTCAACAAATACTAAGAATATTTTCAAGTTACATACATGGAGACAGACATAAATATACTTTATAATTAGGCAACTTTTTACCTAACTGCTAAAAACAATGTGCTATATAGTGTATTATTAGTTCAGGAAATATAATTTGAGCCGATTTGACGTACA
>JARACY010003408.1:0-33471 GCA_029255725.1 Scrobipalpa atriplicella
GAGAAAGGTACAGACTCCCATGTAGAAAAGTAAGTACCTTCTGCTGTAAGTTCTAATGAATGGGAATTTTTGACGATACTTGAACTCATTCATGCAGAGGGCGCTGAAACTGGATAAAAAACTTTTCTTTACACGGAAAAGTCTATGGACTAGGTAGGTATATATTATTTATATCTTTTCTAATTTTGTCAAATCAATCTTTTACATCTCCGATAGCTGTATTTTACTTATCTATACTATAGTTCATTATCCAATAAAGCCGCTCTAAGAAAGCCTTTCTAAACTTTAAATTTTACACTAAAACTTATTAGTCACATTGCGTAAAACGAAAATGTCAAAACGACTTTATACCTACGACCTGTCAAAATGTTTGGCGCACACAACGCTTTCTATTTTGAAACTAAAAATCTCCAGAACGAGCAAATTAAAAACCCCCATTGGTAGTTACAACTACATACTAAGAACGTATACTAGCTACAAATATTTAACTAAAAGAACATAGACGTACTTAGATACTGCTACCTAAAAATGAAAAGCTTGGAAACTCTTAATATTTCATCTTATACTTTTAAGATAATGCGTGCATCCATTAAGCCGATTTCCCCACCTGTAGCGATGGAATTTATTAAACAAACGATGTTTAAAAGGTTCGTAAATATTTGGACTAGAATCTACTATGCTTTTGCAAGTCTTATCTTCTTATTACTTAAGCGTAGCGTATGTAAGGCCCGTATTTATAAAGCGATCTCAAGAGTGAGAGCAATATTAAGTATGGATTTGACAGGTCGTTTTGTACTAAAGTGACATTTCTGATACGAACTCAAACTTGCTGTCACTCTTGAGAGCTGATTATAAATACGGGCCTAAATAATTTTAGTATTAAATTGAGGGTAGGGCTAATTTGCTTACTTAACTCAAAAGGGCGTAAGATTGCTAACCTTACTTAAAATAACATCTAGGAATTATTGTGAAATAAGATAAAAAACATAAAATGATAAGCATTTTCTATTTATATATTATTTTATTACTGATCATCACCGAAAAGTTCCAGGGAAATTCCCACGCTCGCGGCTGTTTTATTTGACAAGATGTCATTTTGCATACTTTTCCTTATGAGGTTCTCTTTTATATCATGATCAAACGGAGACAACGGAATCGTACACTTCCATCATGCTTCCATTTTAATAAAAAAGAAAGAAAACAACAACATCAAAGTTTGAAAAAGGAACACATTGCAGCCAGCCATTTATGTTAATGACAAAAAAAGTTTACCTCGATCACCCCAGCATCATAAGGAGAAAAAAATGTGTCGCCTTTCTATTACTTACGTATTCTGGAGGTTATGTTCGGAAGTCATATTAGATTACATTGAGGTAGCGGCGCGGTTGCGGGTAAGAAAGTAGTTGTTATAATATCGGCCTGACCTTATGCTACCTGAAAGTTGAGCTTATCCGACCTAAGGTCGTTATAATTTTCCTTGTATCGGATGCGATAACGACTAGGCGGAACCCTTATCAAAATTCTGGTGATGTTTGTTATAAATAACTATGGCAAATTAATGGCTTCTACAAATTCATTGAACGGTACTTATGTGCGGTTGTTGGATTTACCCGAAATTTTGACAATTAATAATACAATTAAGGCGTTGTTCAAATGTACGCAAGGCGTAGGCTGAATGCGTGTTTTTTTTTTGTTTTCACACGTTTTAGCCAATGCGCGTGATTTGCGCGTGGTGTGCGTGCCTGTGGCGTGAGCGGGGCTTGCATACCTAAAACGTATATGAAACACGCGTTCAGCCCGCGTACCTACATGTGAATTTGACCGAATAATATTATTCCTTTATTCTTGGTACTTCCTGGCTGGCCATTCGAAGTATTTTCATTGCCAAAAAAATAAACAATAAGTAGGTAGGTAGGAACTGGATTGTTCAATATAAGTTCAACAACAACAAAAACAAGGCCACAAAGGCTAATAGGAAGGAATCGTTTTATCAACTTTTTATCTTGTTAAAAGTTTCTATCATCAATTCGATTCTGCCGAAACTTCATCACTTAGGTGCCCCCTTTTTGATAATAATCTGAAGTGAACTGTGAACATAACGATAACAATTATTAAATTCTTTGAAAAAGTCATGTTTAGGAAGAAGTCCAATCAGTCAAATCTTGTGAATTTCGCTGAGCATTTTATCAGATATCAAATAGTAAGGAAGTTTAATTAAGTACCTACCTATACCTACTTACCTCCCTAGCTAATATTTGCTTATACGTTAAGGATGCTGGACTGAGATCGATAAAAACTCTGCCACCTTCACCTTTGTAGCAAACTCAGTTATTTACTGTTCTAAGGCTCGTATTTATAAAGCGATCTCAAGTCTGAGAGCGATATTGAGTGTGGGTTTGACAGGTCGTTTTGTACTGAAATGACATTTCTGATTCAAACTCAAACTCGCTGTCACTCTTGAGAGCTGATTATAAATACGGGCCTAAAACACCTACCTCCTAGATTCCATTTAACGCAGTACGGAACACCTTAATAATTCCAGTCGGATTTCCTAACAAGATTTTATAACCGGGTGAGTCCGACCAACAAACAGGTCGAAAGGTTAAACAAGACTTCCAACGGAATAAGTAAGGAGGGTAGACTTACAGGAACACACGTTCCGAATTTAAATTTGAATTTAGAATGTAATTGCGCGGGAAAACGCGGCTTGGTTCGATAGTGAATGCGGTTTGTTTCTTTTTAGGGTTCCGTAGTCCGTAAGGAACCGCGATCATCGACTCTGTCATGTATGTATCCTATTCCTAGCTTAGCTTCAATAACTTGACAGAGTTGAAAAATCTCATGTTAATAGATGCTAAAAAGACTAAGGGGATTTTCATTTAGGTAGGTATACCTTAATTTTTTATCCTATATTCCTCGGTGAAAGTTATTTTTAAACTGTGCACAAATTAGCCACGTTAATTTTTATGAAATTACACGTTTTTACAAGTAAGTAGGTTTGCTATAAAAAAAAAGTTTTAAAGAAGCAATCTGTGTATGTTGTGACTTAATGCCCAATGTAATTGTTCAGTATTATGGTCCGTATTTATAATCAGCTCTCAAGAGTGAGAGCGAGCTTGAGTTTGTATCAGAAATGTCATTTCAGTACAAAGCGACCTGTCATATCCAAACTTTAATATTGCTATCAATCTTGAGATCGCTTTATAAATACAAGCCTAATATGTTTCTGTGTATGTAAAATAAACTGTTAAATAAATTAAAAAAAATAAAGTATCGCCATCACATCACATCAAGCCTCGATCACTATTATAAATTATAGGTTAATTTACTAAACTAAACATAATAAAAGTTCCTATTTACTAACTTTAAATTATTAAGCTACTGACGTAAAATTTTGAAACAACTAATAACTAAAGCGCTCAGCAAATACCTAACTAATGAGAGAAATTTTCGGATAATAATTAATATGCAAAATAGGTGTCGGGATCAGCCCATACAAAATTTCCGATAACTAAAATTGTGAAGTGACCAACTGCATAGTTTTGTATGGTAATAAATTCATCATGTATGACGTTCGGTGTTCGCTTGATCCGGTCAGTAAACTAAATAAGCATAAATTGTTTTGTAAATTATACTGTTTATGCTTTCACTATGCGCGTTCACGTTTTAGAATAAACCGGAGAATAAAAGGATTTATTTACCGATAATTACACAGGATGTTAATTTTTTTTCGTACCATAACTTAGGGTGTTATAATAACTATAAAGGAACTCATAAATATACACTCTAGCCACCCTGTATTGTGAAAAATTCTAGTAATTTTTTTTTTGACTCATACAAAATGACCGCTACAATCCTGAAAGCAGTTATTTTTCGGCCACGGCCTGTTGTGTGAATTTTTGATCATCATAACTTTGGATTTTTCCCCACAAAGGTTACACGAGCTGTTCTTTGACAATCTACTATTATTTCAAAGAATTGACGTCAGAAGAAGCCATGAAACTTGATGATCGAAATTAGAAATAACTGTGTGTAGGCATAAAAGTTCCATTCAGATTGAATTGCTTACATTCTCTAGATCAAATTAAAACGTACAAATTATAAGGTGTAGGTAAATAATTTAAACATTATTTAAGTGTTTCAAAAAGTAACTAATAAATGTTATCTTATAGTTATTAGTTATCAAAGAAAATGAAATCGACAGCTCAAACGGTTACCAAAAATAAAATTGTCTATCTGCATTCGTTATTCGCAGAATCAATATTAAAATTATGTTTGGGTTGTTTACACTCTGCCTACCCCATTAGGGATAAAAGCGTGATTAGATGTATGTATGTATGTTATTAAAATTAAATATTTACCATTTTCACCATATCATATTTCTTGACTGACATTGATATAAAATTAATTGAAAAACCTACGTCTATAAAAATTTTACAACATTTTATTTGTTACACTGTAAAACATCAATGAATCAAGTATTATTTTATCCGCTTTGACAAATAATATAACCAACGATACTTATACCTATAATACGTCATTTGTGAAAATTATTGTCGTATTTTTTTAAAAATCATCCATTCATCCATCATGTCATGCGTGAATGACGCGATTCTTTTGGAAGAAATTAAAGTCTGTAAATAGTTTCTGTTCTACACTCGACACTGGCAGAAGTGTCCCTAAATCTGGGTTGACGATTGCCAAACACAAAAACAAAAAAAAAATTAAAGTAATTTCTTTCATATTAAATTTACACAAATAAATACTTTCACAAAGGTTAATTAAGATCCTTTTGTATGAACTTATGTCCTTTAAGAGGGACACTGGGAGCTACTCTACTCTACACCTTAGTTGTTCCAGATTCTTTATAATATTTCCAGAGCAGAAAGGTAGAATAACATTTGCTCTTTATAGGTTCATAAAATTCTTGATATCCCTACTGAAATAAAAAGCTCTTTCATCAACAGTAGTACCTACCTACATAATACATTCATACGAAACCTGGGCAGTACAATGACACAAAGATACGACCTATGAAATAAGAAATGTGATCATCTGGTTAAGTTTTGTCCTCATTTTGTAAGAGAATTGAAAGTACAGGGTGTAAAAGAAGAAGTATTGCGTTCCTTTTAACCCCATATTCTCTGATACCAAACAACTTTCCCACAGCACAAAAAAATTAAATCGAAATAACATGAAATTTCCATACAAAAAAGTTCTCCTCGTCTGCAATTTTGTATGGAAGAGGTAAAATTTTATTTCGTGCAAAATTTTTGTGCTTTGCTAAAGTTGTTTTTTATCATTTTGTAAAACATGTGGTTTAAAGGAACGCAGTACTTTTTTATACCCTGTATAGCGAGAGTAAGGAACTTCATCCTTCAAAATTAGTCAAAAGTCCTCCAGTCAAAACTAAAAGAAATTTTATTGGTAGGTAGATAGACATCCGCTTGTGTTTTTTGCCTACCTAAAGTTGGTATATTGAGTGGTCCAGATTTTTAGTAGAACTTCCTAATGAAAGTTTTAATTTCAGTTTATGTGACCAACAGTAGCAATTAAAGCTATAAATCAATATCCAGCAGCTATTTATTCATTATCGCAATAATCATGTACTTATACGTTTTTTTACTCATACCAACCTAATATCAACCTACCTACATCTACAAAAATCTTTATATAGGTACCCCATCTATCTATCTCTTAAAAGAAAATTCTCACATTTTTTTTAAATAACCTAGCTATTTAAAAAAATATGAAATAGAGTCTGTGCGAAAAAAGAACAGGCATAGAATTGGAGGGCGCACATTTGTATTAATTAACCCACGGCTGGTTGCGTAGGGTTTATGCCTAGGTTTTTGACCTAAAACCTCCAAAATTTAATGTAGAAGATTACTGTTAAAAACCTGGACATAATCCTTACATGACTAAGCGACAGTTATGCGCGCCCTCAAATTCCATGCGGCCCCGTAGCATGCAGCCGCGATAAGGCCGTGATAGCCATTTTATCACACATTTTATCGCATCTATCTGTCAAAATGTATGGGAGTTTGACAGATAGATGCGATATATTCGTTATCGCACGGTGGCATGCTACAGATAAGAAGGCGCGTAACGTAGGTACATACATGCTTACCTACACTGTTAATTTAAAACTAATTACTACAAAAATAATAAATAGGGATAAAGGCGTGATTATTATGTATGTATGTTATGTACCAATGTATAGGTACTACAAAAATCATTGAACTGGAAAATGAGTGTTAGTTGACGGTTTAAATATGCACACAACCTGTACTTTGCGCATCCGGTAATGTTAATAGATAACATTATCAAACACCAAGCATGTAATTAACTACAATAATCCAATCATTGATAGTTATTATACCGATATAGTCGGTATAGATAAAATTAAAGTAGGCCAGGTTCCTAAAACAGAAATAAATAATACCTATTACGACAATGTTTTAGTACTCACAGGTGAAAAAAATGCCGGTAAACTTGAAAATCCACGTGTTACTACCAACACAGAAACAAAAACACTACCGACCGTCACATACATCACAAAACGTAACCACAGAACGTCAACATTGTCGCACGAGAGCACATCACTATTCCAGAAAAAAGTTTGTAAATTTCCGACAATCAAAAAAGCGGGAAACTCGCGTCGCAATATGGAGGAAAATCACGCACGGGGCCTGCTCACCGCGCGGCCGTCGCTCGCAGACTGAACTTGAATGAATGGACCGAGACCGAACCCGAGTCAAGAATCGAGAACGAAACACAAAATCGAGTCAACAGCCATATAACCCCTATTAGACCATGCGATATCAAGACAGACTTACTAAGACTTAGCATAGTGTAATAGGACTTAGCAAGTTAGTCTGTCTAATTAGACCGATCGAGTGGATTCGGCCGTGCTTACTTGCTTACTTGCTTGACATCGCGTGGTGTAATAAGACTTAGCACGCTTAGACCGCTCAGTCAGCGCTCATCCGCCGCACAGGACAGACGTCTGTATTTTGATTATATGGAGTAATTAATTTCAAAAGATGTTCAAAGTTAGCAACTCCTACTCTAAAGAGTCAGATGGTTCCAAAACACTCAATATTTGCATATTTGATAATTTTTCCCGCAGCAGTAAATACTTCTTTACCCATATTCTTCTTTTGTTTTTTTAATATTTATTCATACTAATAGCCGCGGTAAGAGCTACGGCAATTTTCTGGTATTTCTAAAGTTTTCCCATGACTCTTACGACAACCGTCGCTGACAGAGTCCGCCTTGCAAATGAGTTAGCATGCGGTATTCAGCACAGTGTAATAGCGAGCTTGTCTAATTAGACTGTTAGACTGTCTTAGTAAGACTGTCTTGATATCGCATGGTCTAATAGAGGCTTTCGTCCATAAAACCCCTATTAGACCATGCGATATCAAGACAGACTTACTAAGACTTAGCATAGTGTAATAGCACTTAGCAAGTTAGTCTGTCTAATTAGACCGATCGAGTGGATTCGGCCGTGCTTACTTGCTTACTTGCTTGACATCGCGTGGTGTAATAAGACTTAGCACGCTTAGACCGCTCAGTCAGTGCTCATCCGCCGCACAGGAGAGACGTCTGTATTTTGATTATATGGAGTAATTAATTTCAAAAGATGTTCAAAGTTAGCAACTCTTACTCTAAAGAGTCAGATGGTTCCAAAACACTCAATATTTGCATATTTGATAATTTTTCCCGCAGAAGTAAATACTCCTTTACCCATATTCTTCTTTTGTTTTTTTAATATTTATTCATACTAATAGTCGCGGTAAGAGCTACGGCAATTTTCTGGTATTTCTAAAGTTTTCCCATGACTCTTACGACAACCGTCGCTGACAGAGTCCGCCTTGCAAATGAGTTAGCATGCGGTATTCAGCACAGTGTAATAGCGAGCTTGTCTAATTAGACTGTAAGACTGTCTTAGTAAGACTGTCTTGAAATCGCATAGTCTACCCCTATTAGACTATGCGATTTCAAGACAGTCTTACTAAGACAGTCTAACAGTCTAATTAGACAAGCTCGCTATTACACTGTGCTGAATACCGCATGCTAACTCATTTGCAAGGCGAACTCTGTCAGCGACGGTTGTCGTAAGAGTCATGGGAAAACTTTAGAAATACCAGAAAATTGCCGTAGCTCTTAGCGCGACTATTAGTATGAATAAATAATAAAAAAAACAAAAGAAGAATATGGGTAAAGAAGTATTTACTTCTGCGGGAAAAATTATCAAATATGCAAATATTGAGTGTTTTGGAACCATCTGACTCTTTAGAGTAGGAGTTGCTAACTTTGAACATCTTTTGAAATTAATTACTCCATATAATTAATATACAGACGTCTGTCCTGTGCGGCGGATGAGCGCTGACTGAGCGGTCTAAGCGTGCTAAGTCTTATTACACCACGCGATGTCAAGCAAGTAAGCAAGTTAGCACGGCCGAATCCACTCGATCGGTCTAATTAGACAGACTAACTTGCTAAGTCCTATTACACTATGCTAAGTCTTAGTAAGACTGTCTTGATATCGCATGGTCTAATAGAGGCTTTACGCGCGTGACGGACAATCTTTTTTATTTCATCGACGATGTCTCGAAGAAAATTGTGTTTCATTGTGACCGTGATTGTCAATTGTTAACGAATAGGGAGGACTCGGTCACGCACGCCCCACGTACCAAAGGGTTTTGTAGGTAATAAAATAAAACTGACTCTCGCACCCTATTTTCCGGGTGAGCTGTAAACATTTTTGGCGGGTATGGGGTAATGAAATTTTGTTCACGTCGCTTTGTACGTCGTATTCATGAACACTTCAATCTTGAGGAACTACGGAATTATGGATGCCTTTTTGGGACGGTCTGAACTGAAGTCTTTACAACTTCGGCAAATATCACTAAAAGGAGACTAAAAGCAAAGAATATACAGGGTGTAAATAAAAGTACTGCGTTTTTTTAAACCGCATTTTCTACTAAGATACCAAACAACTTTCCCAAATCAAAATTTAACTCAAAAAATAAATTACCTTCTCAATACAAAAGATGCTCACCTCACTCATCTGCAATTTTGTGGACAAGGCAAAATTTTATTTCGAGTTCAAATTTTTATACTTTAAGAATGTTGATTCTTATCATTAGTAGAACGAATATTTTTTTACACCCTGTATAATATTACCTAAAAGTATGTTTGCGTTTGACATAGAGGAAGTCAAATTTGTATGGCTAAGTTATGCAATGTAAACATAAACAGTGTTGTATTACCTCGTCTATTCAAGAGTTCTTATTGTATTTTGTAAAGCACTGGGCGCGCTGTCGTTTTAATTTATTGACCGTTCTTTGTTGGCGATACGATGGCTCTATTTAAACGTGTAATTAACTGGTAAATGTACTAGCAGCGTTATTATTATGCAATGGGTTTTCAACTTGCAATAAATGATTGTCGGAATCATTGCATCAAATTAACAACTGTTTTTATTGTAACATTTTGGCAGCAATTCGTGGTTGCAAATACGCGACTTAACTAATATAAGTCCATACCTGTCACTTTCTATCATGAATTCATGAGAGAACAGAACGGGATGGCAATAATTTTAGTTGAGATTTACTTAGTTAAGTCGGGATGGTTACGAATCGGGCCCTTTGTCATTACAATCAATACAGCCCAACAACAGTGTGATACTTGGATTGAACTGAACTGATACAGATATTATAGTGAACAGTGACATAAAATAAAATTATCGATTGCATCATTTTCACTCGTAGGTAGTATTAATCTTACTGATCTATCAATACGATAAAGCCAACAGACGAAGTCGCATACTTTGGATTCATGAATACCTACTTCAGTTTCGTTGACCAATAACACACTTTTCTTTCTGTGAGCCTACAAAAAACACTAACATAAACTAAATCTATGATGAATAAAACTAACTAAGGTCAATGTGGGGAAGTCCGTCTACAGGGCAACTCCGTCTAAGGACAATAACTTCAGCATTTAAATAAGAGCGCGGATTACTTTGTGGTCGATAAAACCAGTATTGTGTTGTAGTTCTAATCACATGGCGCTAGTAGCATTATGAAGCTAGAAAAAAGAAAATAGCCATTTCTTTTGTGACAGTGTGCTGGTCTTACCATGTATAATGAAGTATGCCGGACTTCCCCATATTGACCTTAGTGCAAAAAGCCACCATCTGTGGTAGGTAGCTATACTACATCTTAGTAGGTACATTATGATAGATTCAGTATTGTAGATGTATTTAGTAATACCGGGTGTAAGGGACAGCTTCCCGCAAACTTATAGGTATTATACTACGAAAATAAAGTTCTTTCACCAGGAAATTCTTCCGAAAGATGAAAAAAAAAGACTTCCACATATAAAATACAATCTTAATCAGACAATTTGTACGGAAAGGCATTTTTTAATTTTTAATTAAATGAAAAAAATTCTTTGTGAAGAAAATCGTTGTTTGAAAAACCCCTATTTAGTTTGCGGGAAGCTGTTACACCCGGTGTAGACAGAATTCGTAAGGATCAGATAAATGTTCAATAGTTTGAACAGTCTTGTGTACATATTTAGTAAATATCCCGAGGCTTCGAAGGTAAGTCCCGAGTAAATAATGTCTAAATAAGCCCCAGGAAGCAATTCCATTAACAGGTGGACCGTTAAACAAATAGGCAATTAGGGAAAACTTCATTCCAATTTTCTTTTCCCGGAATTTAAAAATATTTGGGAAGTTAAGCAAGTCGGCATTGCGGGATTAGGGCTGTCAATGCTGTCCCGCATTTCAAGGGGTATTCGGCACGCAGTTGTCTCGAGGATTATTCGGGATTTTATCCTTATTCGAGTGGTGTCTGTGTGAAAATAAATTTCGGTTATTTGATACGGATCGCGGGTTTGTCGAATGGAGACTATTGTGTTTTGTGTGGTGCATGTTTTATGTAGAATCATGGAGTAGTATAATATATAGAGTGTAAAAAGCAGACACGCATATACATGGTACATTAGAGGTATACTTAATTGCACATAAGGTAACTTTACATGATCGATCTTCAATCTAGTTACGAAGTAGGTACATAATATAACTATTCCCAACAAACACACATCCTTTACGACCCATGTGAAAACTCTGAATTTAAAATCCCCATTTTCACTGGAGAACTCGCATAAAAAAAGTAAATGCTGTTTGGGTCATTTATGGCTAATCCACGAAACAAAGTTAATGGCCTTCTGAAGAGATGCCCGTATGCTATATTAAGGTGCATAGGTAAACGATAAATTTTCAATAGAATAATGGGACACTATAAAGTATTTTTTACAAGGATAAATGGTCTAAACGTGTCACAGTCTGGTATCCTGTATATGAGAAAAGAAAGAAAGGCAGACCTTACCTAAGATGGGAAGATGACATAAGGAAAAAAGCAGGAGTTACTTGGAGAAGGAAAGCACTAAACAGGAAAGAATGGAAACAACTGGGGGAGGCCTATGCTGAAAAGCAAGCTGACAGGAAGGAAGAAAAGAATAAGAATTAGTTTATTTTACGTTATTTATTTATATTTAATTTGTGAATGAATTGTTTATATCTAATTGCATGTAATAATGAATGAATTATCAAATGTAAATGAAATTGTAATTTAAATGTCAGAAAATAAAGGCTTTATTATTATTATTTGTTGGTATACTTTTCAGTATCACGGGCCCACAGGTCACGGTCCTTTGAGGCATACGTGGGGCCGAAGCCAACAGCGCAGAGGCCTTTTTATACCAAATAATGTATTGTGATGTGTACATCACGCGGATACTCGCTCTGCCTGCACTATAGAAATACAACCAAAGCCAGCACCCGCATGATGCAAGGACTATTGCAAATAATGGTAGGAAAACTAGGTCTATGGGGAGGGATTTAGCTGGACCGGTTGCTGGGATATTGATTGAGACAACGGGACGCCTGCCAAATCAAATGTCTCAATCTCGATAATCTCGGCAGACGGTGACTCGCTACCGACTAAATGGGCCCCCTCAATAAGCGCCGCATGGCTAGGGAGCAACATTGGTGCCGATAGCTAAGGGTGTAGAGAGGTGAGACTGCGGGGCGCAAGATCCCAGTTGTGGTCAAGTGCCCCCGGCGTTATGACATTTTACACTTCCACCCTTCAAGCATATAGCTCTTGCGGTTCCACTCTGGACGGCCGGCTAAGGCAAGCCAGAGGTGGGGTCCATACGGGCCCCAGGAACAATAGGGTCCGTGGTGTCGCCAGTCACCAACAGTTCGCCACGAACTGCCCTGCGGGTAGCTAAGGATGTAGAGAGGTGTGCTGCGCTTTCAAGTTCCTGTTTCCAGTCAGCATTACTCGCGGCTTTATGCCTTTAACACTTCCACCTTTCGAGTGAATACTCTTGCAACTCCACTCTGCCCAGCCGGTGAAGGCAAGACAGAGGCGGACTCCCCCACGCATGGGTTCACCCAGAAGTATCTCGGGTCCGTGGTGGCGCTACTCACCAACAGCTTGCCAAAGCTGCCCTGCGGGTTTATTATTATTATTATTATATAAAGTATTTATTTAGTTTAGCACCTCTAAAACTTGAAATAGAAAAACAAAAAAGTTTTATCACAGGTGCAAGAACAGGAGTGTAGTGTATGTATAGCATCTTTATTTTTATGTTTTGATAATCATTTGTTTTTACGTTGACTACAAAAATCCACTTGATAGAAGAAGCTGTAGATTTTTAAGCAACCAAACTTCACTTCCGAAGTCACATTAACGGTTCATTCCCTCCGTGACGTTGTGACTAATGTCTCAAAACGGCCGCAAGCACTTCCCTCTAAAAGCCCTTTTTCCCCATCGGATCCACACAATCCTATTAGCCCTTTTAGGACAATTAGTTACATTACGATTCTTGGTCGCATCGAGTCTGCCTCGGAATAGACTGAGAGCCAACGAGAAAACGGGACTGGAAATGTTAGTGCCCTGCAAATAATTTTCAGGATATATAAAAAAAGTCACGACTCCGGAGAATTCTGGGACACACTAAACGAGAGGACTGTAGATTATATATTCTGTGACTGTAGCTAGAAGGTGTGCAGTAACAAAAAAAATCGAATCCAACATAATAGGTGAAACTAAAGCAGCGCGACTGCATTGTCTTGGCCACGTGGAGAGAATCAGTTCCCCTAAATACATAAACAATGTTAGATATGTAAGTTGTAGATGATCCTATTATAAATAAATTATATTAAATACCGCTGGAGTAATGAAGTCGTCAAAAACCTGAGCGATCACTCCAAGAAGACAATTGGCGTAAGGTGGCGGAAGACAGGGATCACTGGCGCAAGCTTGTGTATCGGAGGCCAACATCCTTTTTGGGTCGCTAAACCTGCGTAGTAAGTAATTAGACCATATCATTAGTTTCCTTTTTAAGGTTTTCCTGGTTCACATTTCGCGCCATCTCTGTGACTAGCCGTCTCTTAGCGGCGTACATCGAGGATTAATTTTGTATACATTTGACATTCCCGAGTCGTAGTGAATTTAATCAAGAGTTTCGAATTACGTGCGTTGGCGTTTAAGGAGGTGTTTTTCCTTTCTAAACGCTTCGGTGTGGTTTACTCTCTGACGCACATTAATAGGAATTTTGTTCTTTTTTATACCAAGATTCCCGCAGGATAAAAAATACTATGAGCCTATGGAAGATTGCATTCCATTCACTTCTACACCTTTTTTAACTGCCAAGATATACCTACTTATTTAGTAGTATATAAGACTTTTGCGAATAATTCCTGATAATACAGTAGGTTTATCTAATCTAAGAATTACACATTATTTCCTTGAATAGGTACATAATAAATAAAAAACCTCCAAAAAAGTTATTTTTCTTTACCTTTACTGATTAAGAGATAGCACAAAAGTAAGTCCCAAAAACTTCCCAATACACCCGTAACTTTGATTTATCAAGCAAAAAAAAACGAAAATTCTTTTATCACATTTGGACTTGTTTTAATAGTCCCTAAAAGGGAAATCCATTATCTAGTTAGGAGCAGGATATGGCAGAAACAAGCACTAATCTAAATACTGTTTTCTGGAAACTGTCCGGTGTACTTTTGAATCCCTATATCCTGGAACTGTGTTGTGATGTGATGGCTATGTAAGTTTGGAGGGCTGACATTTGGTATGTGGTCGATAATATTTTAGTTACAAATATAGCATAATAAGAATTCGAGATAGCGTTGATCAAAATTCGTTAGGGTCCCAGTCCCTGATCAAGAGTCTCAGTTGTGGGCTTTCGGTCCGCAGGTTATGGGTTACATTCTCACATAATATAATTTCATTTATCATAATTTATTCATCACTTATGTTATGAGATATTCTAATGGTTAAGTTTGAAAGAAGCCTACTGAGATGATATACTACTTATTTGGCAAATACCAAACATTAGCCCTTTATGGAAATAAAAGGTAAACATGAAATTACCTTCACATGATATTGTATGCAAAGCTAACACATATGTTATTTTCCCATAAAGTAAACCATGAACGAGGCTTATCCTAAATCCCCTCAATTCCATCTCCGGGACTTTTCTTTTCTTCTAACTCTTTTTCTTCATATTTGTGTTCCAATTTCGTTGGAAGTAACTAACTTTTCTGATTAAATAAGACTGCCTTCGGAGCTCGAGTTCCATTATTCAGTAACGGGTACTTACTTGCTGAAAAACAAAGCCTATAGATAGGTCGTTACGAAAACAAGGTTCTCTAATATATGCTTTTAGCGGAAATAATATAACATCAGGTAGCAAAGGCAGAAAAAGAAAGATAAGTAAGGAAACGGTTCTCTGTATCATAAATTCATAATTGTTTGAAAAAAAAAAAACACACAATTCATAATACAGCATATTTTTTTTCATTCTTGTTTGAAACTGGACATCTTTCTCTATGTAACATAGGTAGAAATATGAAAAAAGTTGATGCTCCCATACAAAATGCCTCGACCAGCTGACCACTTTTGTATGGGAAGGCTTTTTGTTGTTGTGTTACACAGTACAGTAGGACTAGATTCCTACAGTGTGACTAGATTCGAACGATCTACTATAATAATGAATTACTAGAAAATACACTGCAGCCTACGGAACTCATTCATCATATAATATGGGCGCTTTTCCACTAGACGGCACGTCAACGGCAACGGCGACGGCACGGGACGATCACGTGACTGTATCTATGGGAATCGATGACATGCCGTGACGGTGCCGTGCCGGCAAGTGGAAAAGCGTGTCATATAATTTCATTGATTTTCATACATTATCTCACCTACGATATCGTCGACGGTACCGTGCCGTCGCCGTTGCCGTTGACGTGCCGTCTAGTGGAAAAGCGCCCTATGACTCATCCGTCATTGACAATGACGCAAAGTTGTTCGTCGTCGCTTCAGCATAGATAGAATATGTAGAAGACACCTGTTACGTTTTTTTGTTATTTCAAAACTCATTTTCTTTTTAAATCCTGCCATATACCCATGATATACCCATGGCTCACTGTGATTGCAGGTTATGACTTTTGTTATTTCAGATAGTATTTGACAGAGGTATAGAAACCTAATGTTTTCTTCAACAATTTGCGTGACAAAATTACACAACATTCTATGATCATTGCCAAAAAACCGCCATACCACCATTATCGTAAATTATTTAGACAGCACAACCTAACGACTTTTTAGCGTGAAAATTTATATGAAGCGGCAAGCCCCTGGCTTAATCGCAAAAAATCCATTAAAAGTACTATTGCTGCAGATTATAACCCGTAAAGCAAATCGCTTAATTCATTTGCCGACCTCAGTGTATTCATGGTCGCCGTAAAGAATGACAAATTGTCATGAAATCGTAAACAGTGTTAATTTAATTTCGTGCCACAGCATTAGGGGGTGTTAGAATTAGAATAAAATATCTACATAAAAGAATAATTAAAAAATCTTACTCAAATAAAAAAGTACAGTTGATCTTATTATTTTCCGGCTTTGGCGCTTTGTCCAGTCAGCTCGTGACCACGATTGATGCAACTCAATCGAAACGGCTGGCAAAGAGCAAAGATATTTAAAAAAGAATCATTAAGAGACCCGATGATACAACAAATAAAATAATAATGATATTGTATAAATAACTTATAATTATGTATGTCTGCATGAAACTCGCTTTCAGTACACACCACACAAAACAAGCATTTTGGCGGCCCACACAAACAGATCATTCCAGGGATATTGCGATTGTTCTGCGTTTTTAGGTATTGGGTGTACCTAATGAAAAACACATGGCATTGCAAAAGAGGATTGCATTTTTTTTAATAACAATAAAGGGCTTCAGATTTTTATTATTATTTTTACTCTGAAGCCCGTGGAGTGGAAGTTCTCTGGGAAATATTGGAGAACGAGATTCGGCGAACTATTTGAATCCATGCTCTTATAATGAGAAAAAATTGCTCCGGCTATATTTTCCCGAATGCATAATCACATCTTCTGAACAAGATTAGAGTCAAGAGCATACTACAAATAATAAAAAAAGTAACTAGATTGTTACAAAACCTAGAATTCCAGATGTCCTTTATTTAGTACTAAAACATCCTCCTAACTTTGTAAATTCATTTACTGGTCATGACTAACGGCCATAAAGACACATTTTGTCCACATGTCCTATCGTAATGTGGGCACTAAAAGGGGTACCATTTGCACTCATGCGAAAAATGGGCGAGCAAAGGTCATCTTGATAGGGAATGGCGTGATTCGTGCGCTACCTGTTTCTTGCGTTTTGCGATGTTTATTATTTTTTGCTCAATAATGTACGCTTATTACGTGACGTGATGGTGTCGTATTAAAGTTTTTGCCCAGGTTCTAGTAGATTCTTTACTGTTTTTTTTTTTTATTTTGTTCAAAAAGTTCCTTCTAAGGAGTTATTTTGCTGAGGTTCATAATTTGCAGAAGTAAATACGATAAATTTAACTATACACATACAATTCACCTTTTGCTTGTAAAAATTCCAGCTGATCATGCGACAAAGTTAGCAAGTAGTACACTACTGGTTGGAAACCTGATAGACGCTTTAGTCTCATTCCAAACTACGGAAATTGATTAAATCGGGATACCTGTTACGGTTTGTCTATTGTCAAGCTTTACTAAGCTATTTTAGACTCACTGAGTGTCTATTTGATCAACCAGCCTCTTTGTTTGTCGAATCCATTGAGCCAAATACACGGAAGCCGAAAAGCCGGCTCAAGTCGATGATATCGCTCAATCAAATTCACTCGAGTGAAACTCGCTACCACTCAGCAAGGCCGGGCGATAACGACCTGTAACAAATGATACCACTGCGCTACTGTTGGAAGCAAGAGAGTTGTGGAAGAATTTTATTAAGTTACTATACAGGGTGTAAAAAAAAAAACTGCGTTCCTTTAAACCACGTAATGTATTAGTAATATGCAACACAATATACACATAAAATAAAGTAAATTCGTAAAACAAAAACTTGTTACGCAACCCTACGCGCACCCCGCGCCCGCCCGCCCGCGCCCGCCTGTCCGCACCGCCGCCTTCGCGCCTGTGTGCGTGTAGGGATAGGGTTACTTGCATCTGTTTGGTGAATTAAATATAAAATAAATATTTTTATTCATTTTATATTATTTGTTTATTGTGTTGTGTATCACTAATACATTACGTGGTTTGAAGGACCGTAGTATTGAGTAGGTAAGTAAGCTACTTAACTTACTTTGTATACTTACAAGTTAAAAAATTGCAGTGTTTTTTTAATTAATTTTGTTACAAATAAGTAGATGACACACGAGCATAGATATCTTGATTAGATGGACTGCCTTCTGGAATGTAGTCATAACTTCTAAAAAGCTAAAAACACTGATGTATGAAGCTGCAATAAAAACTAGAACAAGCAATTTAAGTTTGTGGCTGTTTTCTAAACTGTGCTACTCGTATGTTATTTTATATCAAGCTGATTTTGTGTATAACGAACCCTTTAATGAATGGTTCCGATTTTCTTTTATCCAGATTTTCTTTACTCGCTCGAATCAAAGTAACATTGAACACAAGGCCGTTTTATCTCACTGCTATTTGCAGGTAAAGTACCCATAAGTGGAACACAAAACTGTTCTAATCACTTTGCAAGGGTTGATAATGTTCTAACGGTATGGTTCCGAACCAAATGCGGGAAAATAAATTGTAGGATAGTCGTTTTCCAGTTCAGGATTACTAAATGTTCAAGATTTTAAGTAATGTTGCAGCCAGTACTTTACGAATAGGTAATTTTTTTTAAAGCGTTTACTTTAGGTACTAAAGAAATATTTAGATTATTTAGGTATATTCAGTCGGATATAGGTAGCAATAAATTGCATCAAATACAAATGAATTTATGATAAATGCAAAATAGGATGTTGGTTCTCAAATGAGTATGTAAAGAAAATTCATAATTAATTTTAGTTATCACCTTAAATATTTTCTTTTACTTATAATACTGTATTTTTTCGAAATTTAAGTACTGTTGCACTGAAACAAAATGTTATTTGAATACGTATATAGAATCATTACTACAAACAGGAAATAAAATTTTATAGCACCATTTTGGAAGGGACAATAATTATATTCTGTATAACTAGTGACCTTTCCCTAAGCCTTGTTTCGGTAAACAAGTATATCCATTGACAATAAAAAAAATTGTATGTACCCAATCTCTTGAAAAAGACAAAGGTAGGTAAGTAATAAAAAATGGTTTCGGGACGTATCTACTCGTATATAGGTAAGTAGTATACGTAGAAGTACTTAGGACATTTTACAAAATACCAACGCCAATAATCAGCCCCTTATTATTTCTTAGCAGAGTTTAAAAAACTGAAGTAAAGAACTAAATTGTTGGATAATACTTAAGGATACCGACTCGTATCGTAACTAAGTTTGATGGAATTTACAGTATTATGATGGCCGTTCAGGGTGTCATTTAGGCGTTAATGGCAGTTTCCATCAGATTTACGTGAACGCTTTTAGAATCCCAATTTATGCCCCGTATGTGATTATCCAGGTTCGGCTACTTTTCGATTATGACGAACAGATAGTTACCCTTCATAGGAAAGAAATAATATGGTCTAAAACAACTATGGTAAAAGAATTATGATCCAAAATATTATTATGGACTAAAAAACTAACACTTTTAAACTTGTTAAACGATTTTTTATTAGCTCGTTGTTGTTCTACATCAGTAAGGAGTATAGTCGCGTTTATGTATTTATTAATTTTCTTCTTCTGTTGTGTGGGTTTCGAGTCGATCCTCCCGATTAACTATAGTAAATAAATGAGACTATAACTCAACAAACTAAAACTAATTTATTTAAAATCCTAACCTTAATTAGTTTTGTTTTTAACAGACTTATTAAAGTAAGTCTGAAAGTAATGATATCATTTTGAAAAGAAACATCTAAAACGGTTCTCTACTTAAGAGTTCTAAAACTTGTTTCAACGAAGTGCGATTAGTAGAAAATACCTCACTTTAAAATATTTACTTAATTAATAATTAATCACTGAAGTGCTAGTTTCACTAACCAAAAATAGTAATTAATTAGCTAAAATGAAGTTGACATTCTAATTATTCACAGGATTAGTGTTACTGGGGTACTTTTAAGGTAATTATTATTAATTTCGTTAGTTATACTAACGAAATACTTAAGAAAATAATACTAAATTGTTGAATATATCGTATTTTGTTTCAATATGCGTATTTTTATAGACAAATCAAAAGCAATTTCAAACACAAAAATAATTGATGGCGGTAACGTAATAGGTACGAGTACATCTATACATTATAATAAATCTCTAGAGGGGTCGTGTCTGTACATTGAATATTTTTGTGAAAAAATAATTGCAATAGGCATTTTTAACGACACCAAGACCAAAACATTTTTTTTCAGAATTTTTGTCTGTCTGTCTGTCTGGTATGTTACCACATCACGCCAAATCCACTGGACCGATTTCGATGGGACTTTTTTTATTTGACTATGTATTACCTAGGTTCAAACTTAGGATAGAAAATAATCACGCCACCTGACTTAGGGGGTAGGCAGAAAATTGAATTTGATTGTTTTTTAACCGATTTAAATGGAACTTTTTTATTCAACTAAACGTTACCTAGTCTCAAAGTGACAAAACAAATAATCACGCCACCCGACTTAGGGGGTAGGCAGGAAATTGCATTTTGATTGCTTTTTTGAGCGATTTTTAATGGCCATCTTTATTCAACTGTGTGTTTTTTTTTTACTTATCGGGACGGGAGTTAAATAACGTAGGATATAAATAATCACGCTTCCTCCTGACTTAGGGTATGGGCAGAAAATTGATTTCTTATTGTTAACTAGACTCATTGAACATTGAGTAAGTACCCCAGTTTGTATGGTTTGTACCGGGCGTACGAAGTCGCGGGCACAGCTAGTGTTCAAATACGTTCTGAAAGAGGTGAATGTTAAATGAGTACATTGACTTCAATTTGATTAAGTGTAAATCAATATAGGTAAGAAGACTTATGTGCTAAGACACCACTAGCTTTGTCCTACCTACTTATCTACCTAGTATCAATATGTGATAAGATTTTAAACATAAAAAAGTCTGAAAATATCTTTTAACATTGTAAACTCAGGCTCAATTTAATTTTAGACTAAGCCAAACCACATGTTGATAGAGTTGATTTTATTTTCTAATTAACGTCGTACCTAAGTGTTTATCTTTGCTGTACCTAAGATAAAATCGTCTAGACCAATATAAGTGATAAACATATTAACCCTTAAGGGGTTAAATTAATATAACTACGCACATAATAGGTATACTTACCTACATGTGATATGGTTCTGCAAATTTGTATCTGCGTGATCAAGAATATAATAAACTCTACAAATCGTTAGTAGGTACTACCAATGGAATGTTATAATGTCTTTGAAAAAAAATATCTTCGTATAAATTTCATGCCACGTTTTTTTAGACATTCATTTAAAAAATACCTGGTATAATGAGAATAGGCCACGTCTTATTTATGCAAATCTAAAGTTTAGACTTAGACTTTTAGAATTTTACTTTAGACTTTTAAAGAGTTTAGAATTAGACTGCATGGTCAAAAAGCCATTTCAGATATATTCTTTAAAAGTTTTTAGGTGCTAGGTTAGGTATAGATAGAACATAATTCTATTGTTTTTACAGACCGTAATTATTGTCTGTCATCTCATCATCACATCATCATCATAACAGTCTACGAACAAAGTACAATAAACAACAGTCGATTATAGGTCCCTACTTTGACATATTATTATTGTAGATAACCAATCTCCATCTGCAATTTGTGTCGTGGTCTGTCTGTCCCAGGGTCTTAGGTGTCACCACCCACAGACAAAGATACTAGTCTGGTGCCCCTACGCATTGGGAACAGTAAAGTTTATGGTAGTCATTGATTTGACTAAGTGATAATAGGGTAATCGTGTGAGAAACAAAGTTTATATTAATATTTAGTAGTTCAGAAACCCGC
The DNA here is from genome assembly GCA_029255725.1 of Scrobipalpa atriplicella. Lineage (NCBI taxonomy): Eukaryota > Metazoa > Arthropoda > Insecta > Lepidoptera > Gelechiidae > Scrobipalpa > Scrobipalpa atriplicella. The sequence continues at coordinate 21,556 of JARACY010003408.1, forward strand.
ACAGCATACCTACTTGGTACTAAGGCTCATATTTATAAAGCGATCTCAAGATTGAGAGCAATATTGAGTGCGGATTTGACAGGTAATTTTGTACTAGAATGACATTTCTGATACGAACTCAAACTCGCTGTCACTCTTGAGAGCTGATTATAAATACGGGCCTAAGTGTACGGTACGGTGTACCTCTTTTCTAGGCAGGGGTTTCGGGATTTGATCACTAACTATAATTATGTTTTGAAACTGGGAGAACTAACTGTCTGTCTATAAACATAAATAGCACACAAAAAGAGGATACATAATAACTATTTTTTTAAATATATAAGCACTTACATAATTAGTCCTTTGTGGTGATTGTGAGAGAAAACGAAACGCATCGGTTCCTCGTTTGACATTTATAAGGTCTTACTGCTAGCCTAGTAAAGGTAATATTGAAGGAGTTTACCCGGTTAACCTCTGAGGTCCCAGTCAGGGTTCCAAAGGTTTATAAATCCAATTTCAAGTTCAGGTATTGATAGAAAATGGAAGGTTAGTTAAATTTGCTAGGTATGAAACTTTGGGTAGTATGCTCAGTATCAAAGGCAAGATTTGTTGTTAGCTATATCTGTTCAAGTAAACGTTACCCAATCTACCACCTATTCTGCAAACCAGTATACCCACTTGTGTTTTACTTTGAACACCGAAATTTGCTTTGATTTAATAGGAACTAACTTACGGTCAATGATTAACAAACAGTCTAAATAAGATACATTTAATTATACTTAGTTAGGTAGGTATATCCTGTATTGAGTAGGAAGAACTATTTTTGCCACGAATTTTGAGAACAGTATTGATGTAGAAAGGGGTAAGTTAGGCCTTCAGCTAATATTTATAAAAAATATGACTTTTATCACTCGAGTAGCTTAATTTTTCCTTTTACCCACCTATGTATAATGATATAGGTAGGTAAGTACTTCCGCCAAAGGTACGATTTATTTATTTTCCTAGAACTTATACTTTTACTATATTACACTTGAAAGTATGTCTAATTCCAGTCTTATAAGATAAGAGTAGAAAGTTTATAAGAAAAGCTTCTTACTAAGTACAAGACTTACATATTCTGCTTCAGTATTACACTGGAGCAGAGTATTGAACTCTGAACGTTCAATATTCCAAGAACGCGGGTGCAAATTATGAAATGCGATTCACTTTTATTCCTGTCGCATCCTCTTTCATATTGAAATAAGAAGACTGGAAAAAATATTAATCTTTTTTCCTCTTCTTCTTTCTGTGAGTGAAACGACTTGATAAAACCACGAGTCAGAGTTTTCAGACTCTTTAATACAATTACTACTTATACCATATTTTGTTTGTTGAACAAATTCAAATACTTACCACAGAAGCAATAAAAATAAAAATACTTCTACCACGGCCAGAGATTTCACAAAGTACTTCGGATAATATATTAAAACTCATAAAGCCAAAGGTAATACCGCGAGGCCAAAAGCTAGTTATTAGGTAGGTAATTAGACGGAACTGCTCTTAAATCGATTATAGTACAGCAGAATATTAAATCTGATTCGGGCGAAGGGGTCATTAGGTTCCAAAGCACCCTAAAGGTCACCTTAACAATCTGCTAATTTAGGTTATGCTAGTCTGTGGTTTTTGACGAAAGGTCATAAGGTCCCAAACCACCCCAAAAGGTCACCTTAATAAGCTGATAATTTACGTAATGCTAGCTGAGCAGAAAATATTATTTATTTTAGTCTGAATATCGTAGCTTTTGATAAATAGTCCGCCTTCACTTATCTTAATTAAATTTCTTGTTATTTATTGATATTTCTGGTATTAGGTATTGGATGGTAGATACCTACTAGGTATTAAGTAAATGTAGGCTGTTGTTAGTGAAAACAATTATTTGGGGCTTGGGCAGCCGTTTTTATTTTTGTTAAGAAAAGCTCCCACTCTATTAAGTTAGTAGGAATAAAAAGATTAAACTTAATAAAAGCTAACTAAGTAAGTATTCTTTAATGAATTTCATATTTGAACATACTGTTACAGCCACTGATTAGAGAAGTCGTTGCTAGCTCCATTTACTCTTCTATGGTTACGGCTCCAATCAATCAACTGATCGATCTAAATGTCTTTCAAAAAAAGAATTTTCGGTCCCGTTCGCCATCTTTGATAGCGGTAAAACAAACTAAGGCCCGTATTTATAATCAGCTCTCAAGATTGACAGCGAGTTTGAGTCCGTATCAGAAATGTCATTTCAGTACAAAACGATCTGTCAAATCCATACTTAATATTACTCTCAATCTTGAGATCGCTTTATAAATACGAGCCTTAGTCAGTTCACCTACAAGGCGTTCAAAAACTCTGACACCAGTTTTCCTCGGTTCGATTGTCAACTTGATAAACTCACCTGATAAAAGGAGAAGAAGAAACTGAAATCTTTACTGCATAAACTAGAACAAATCAAGATCGCGTGCCAGCAGCCTCTTTCCCGTCCACTTAGCTCTACTAGAACCTGCAGGGCTTTCAGGAGAACATTTTATCCCTAGAACTAGGATAATTTATCGCCACTAATATTCTAGTAAGTGACTGCGGAACAAAGACTCGTTTGTCATTGTTATTTAGGAGGGAATTTAATCAGGCTACGAGATAAAATTGTGCCCGCCATTTCTAAAGACTGCTACAGCAATGGGGCACTAAATGTAAAGAGACATTAAATGTTCCTCAATGTTTGTTTGAAAAAGTTTTCCTATTATTATTGGGATGTTTTACGAATTTGGTTAGAAAACATTGCATAAGTACTCTACCTTAACCCTTATCCTTCTCAAAAGTTAATTTGAATGAGTTCATGGTACATTACCACAATTTTCAAATCTGAAATATATGGAGCACTGGTTCAGAAAACTTTTATAAAATTTTGATATTTTATCTTCCTGTAAATATATGCTTGTAGGTAATAATAACAAACACCTTTCTCTAAGGCGAAATATGAAAAGAGGAAGAAAATTAACCATCAGCTGATTGATTTCCTATGGGATGTCCAATTTTCGCTGTTTATTTCGCTATGTATTTTTATGGATAGATGGTTCAGTAACTAGATAGGAATTTCGGGTAGAACGTAATATCTAAAAGTAGGTATATTATTATCTTCTTTTTTCCTGAAACTACTTTTACGACTTACTCGGATTGTTACTTTAGCACAATAGAAATAATGTAACGACATTTTTTCACTTTCATTTGGTAACAATTTTCGCAGGTACTGTTATTGTCGCAAAAACTTGAAATAATAATTTACGTGTCCACAAAAATGTTTTATTTGTTTTGTAAGCAGGTAAAGAAAAGTAAAGATGTGATGATAGTAAAGTTGGGTTGGTTTAATTAATCGTTCGAATTTTGATTTTTGTGCCAATAATTTCTTACACCATTAACAAATACTCCTGTCCTTCATCAAACTTAAATTAGGTACCTAGGTAAATGTACCATTAATAAGGCAACTAGATTAAATGCATAGGTAGGTACTATTTTGGAACCGTTTATCGTCTTATTTAAATAATAAAAGTACCTAGTTAATAACTATGTAGTGGTAAGTAGTTGTTCCGTTCGTCTTCGATTCAACTGCCTAAAAACACCATAAGACAGCCACATCATCCTGAAGAAAAAAAAACACTTGGCTACCTTTTCACCACAACAAATGATATACGATAAAACCCATATAAATACGCTGTTTGATAAGCTAATCTTATTTGAACTTGTTGTCCAAAAGCTAGCCACTATATTTGCGCTAATTATATTTCCCGTGTGGTGCCGGGTTAAAATAGCATAACCCCATAACTTCCTGTGGGTTTCGTAAAAGGCGACTATAAAGGATAAATCCAGGTAATGGGCAGCAGCGTTCCCTGTGAATGGAAAACTTCTACTGCGCTCACCAACCCGCCTGCCAAGCGTGGTGAGTATGGCATATAACCCCAATTTTGGGGAGGCCCATGTCCAGCAGTGGACTGTTCTGGCTGATGATGATATTTCCCAGTAACAGTACCAATTGCAAAATCGACTATGAAACCGCAGAGCGTTCCGTTCTACGCTGTACATAACACTTCATGAATTATGCATTCACAAAATTAATGTTCATAAATGAGCATTAAAATTTCCACGAAGGCTTTTACACGGCTCGAAATACACGGCTAATAGCGAATTAGACGGCACGTGTTAAATATTCAAATGGAGTGTATATTTCTTGGTGTTAAATACTTACCTCCTTATCACTTCTTGCCCAGCACCTGCTCTGTATTTTAGTTGCGTAATAAAATTTTAGATTTATTTTAGACTTAGATTTATTTATTTTAATTAAAACGAGGAAAATTCTAACCCTGCCTACAGAAGGATTTCATGAATTAAACCGTTTTGGTGCCAGTTGCATAAAAAATTACGTTCATTCTGAAACGCAGTTTATTGTATGTGCATTTGCGAATTTTTTCAACATTAAAAAGAGCCGCTTCATTAGAACATCGTTTCTTATGAAAGACATTTCGACCGCAATCCAATTTTTTTTCACATATTTTCACCTGTTTACTAGAAAAAAGTGATCAATTTGATGAATAGATTTTGTTCCTAATACTCGTTAAGTGCCTAAGCTATGAAGATGTTTTGAAATCCTATGAATATGAAATATTTAAGTACAGAAAGTGGAGCACATTTTGTTCCATTAAAATTAATAATTTTGACGGGACACCACGATAATGAGGGCAATTCGCTGAGGCAATTCGGCTGCGCACAAAATCACTAAATCGTGACAAAAAAAAATTCACCTGTCATTTTCTATCATGATCATGCATGAGAGAACAACTAAAAGAGCAGTTAGGATTAACTTAAGTGAGCAATGTCTATTTAGCTACCTCGTCGATCATCGTGGTAAAACCCCCGTTCAAAATGTTATAATGATCATCAAAATATAATCACTTTTTGTTCCGTTTGCACAACCAAAGTTGCTGACAAGCCAGACAGCCGAAATCTACAAGTTATCATTTAACTTCTATCTTTTGGAATCAACCCGGAACAATTTGGCTCAGTGATGGCTTCTGAAGCTCCGTAGAGATGTGCAGTCGATTTATTAATACCGTTATCATTTTTCATGATGTACAGACAGCACAGGAGATATTCTGTGCAGGTCCGCTCGAAAAGGATGAAGTTAAGTATTTCAGGAGATTATTTAGATAATGGTTTGTCATGAAAATTTTTATGCTTGTACAATTTATCTACTTCAATAAATATACGAAATTTCATTAAAATCTATGGATAATTTCCTAAAATAATTTCTTCCGTTTTGGATTCTGTAACACATCAATATGCTTTGCCTGAAGACGATAACCCTTCCTGCAGATGATGTCGTAACAGCTGACTTGGGATAGCTAGTTATATATATACAGGGAAATAACAACAGTAGTCAGTTAAGCGATTAGACTGTCAATTAATGATCTCTGACTTGATTTAACCATAACTAACCCAACTTAGGTATCCTTATCTAAGGGAGAGCAGAATAATCGGCTGGATTTTTAGGTTTCATCTACTAAGGCAATCTTAATTCGAAAACGCTTAATTTACGTTCTGAGAAAGAATAGGTCACTGGCCATTGGAACAATAAATAAGATACCATACGAGATGTACAGAAAATATCCCGGGAAAATCTGTTCCCGTAATATTTCCGAACCTCACTCAGCTCTAGTTCAGTAAGTTTCCCGAAACTTTGGTAATTATTGTTCTGTCAGCCATCAAGCCTAGGGCGTGCCATGTCGCGACAGCTCTTTTCAAGTCCAATCGTTTTAAATAATATTTTTTTCTAATAGGTAATATTCCTCTTGAATTTCCTATAAAAATTAATATTCAGAAAGACAATTTTCAAAATTCTTGGAATTAAATAAAAATAAATTACCTAGCAAATACAGACTAGAAGAAAAAGTAAAGCCAGTTTTTATGTAAGTAGGCCTATGTCCTGAATTCAAGAAGCACCCTTATTTAATGCTGTGTAAAAGTAAAAACCTTTATCATATTATTTTATCTCATTTAGCCTAAAATATTAAATATTATAGAAAAACATAGAATGTGCCAGCTGCTTCTTCTCGAGGGTATTTGTAATTTAGGCGATGGGCTGAACACCTGTTAATATAGTAATACGCTTTTCAATCGATTACCCTCAATATTTTCCTGAATTGGTGAAAATTGAAAATCCTTTTAACTTGACGTTTTACGTTCTGACTACTCCACAAGGGATGAAGTCGTGAACTCGTGACTATGTCATGTTATGTTTTCTATTATTATCATTATCACGGAAAAGATAGGTACTATTTAAATAGTCCCAAAAATCTAAAACGTACTTACTTAAGTACTTAGAACTGCGACAGACTTAAGATTCTGCTTAACTCCATTGTCAACTTTATCTCAGTTATCATGGAGCTCATAGAGTCATGAGCCCATACCAAAAAAAAACTGCGCTAAATTCTGTACATTATCATTTTGTTAGACGTAAACGGTCTCTTGTGCTAGTCGGGAGTGCGCCAAGCTAATATATAGGGGGAGCCCTCTTGTAATTACTGTTCAGTATAACATATACAGGCTGCTCCCAACCTAATTTGCTAAGCCAGTCTGGGTCTTTAGGCGTCGTCGGACTGGCATTTCTCCAACACCAGTAAATGTGTAATACGTACCTATCATAAAAAGACGTGAAATATGGTTCAATATTTGATTAGAATATTTTATCCAACTTCAAATTTCAAACTTCAAATCATTCGAGTTCAAATTACACACAAGCAAAGACATAATAAGTACTCTTACGTAAAATGCGTTCGAAGAATGCGCAGTCAAGTTACTGCTGTAAGCAAATAAACACGGAACGTCGAAATGCTTTAGAAGGCATCACAGAACTGTGATTCGATATACAGTTCTGGTGGTCAACCGTGAATCGCTCTATCGTTGGTCGACCTTTAGAATAGATCACTACAGCACTTTTCTCAGAAAGTTATTTTTCCAGTACGGCAAGCGTGCAAAAGCTTAAATTATATTATTCGTATTGTGTCTGATGTGAACGCATGAAACCCTCAGGAACAAACACGAGAGCTTGCTTGCTGATTAAAATATTAAAGTTTATAAATTAAATACCAATATAAAATATTTTAATTTTATTTCTACTCGGCGAATCATCAACGATAATAAAACACAAGAGAGCATCCTAGCAAACGAACACGACCGTAGGGATTTAGTTCCTACCTAGTCCATTTTCAAGACGGGAAAGAAAATTAAATTATTGGAGACGATAATGTAGAAAAATCTTGAAAAAAGCACATCCGCAAACTTACGGAATATCTTTAAGTATTATTACTAATTTTGGCGATCGTTTATTGTGATCAATGAAGTCATTAAGATGAAACAGCGGTGACTTTTTAAAAATACTTAGCTAGATACTCATTTGATCCTATATCAGATTTTTGATCCCATTTTTCATAATTAAAAAAACTTTCTTAATTATGAAAAATGGGATCAGCATAATTTGGCTTAGAAAATGCAGTTAATACAGAAAAAACATTGCATACTCTGGTTACAAAGCTAAAAGGCAAAACTCACTCAGTAATCTATGCTCAGTAATGAAACGCCATTTCAGTGTGTTTTCTTTCCTTTGAAAGGAGATGAAAGGTGGAATGAATACTACATGCGAATGAGCTTCGTACACATACTCGAAGCTATTTACATGTATTATAAAAACCGCAGAGTGTTAGACGTTCAAACATTTATTTATTTCAATTTACAGCCGTGCCCAGACTAAATTTATTAAAAAGATCTGAAAACCTAGATATAGAGAGGCAATCTATTATTGTCTTTCAAATTCCATATAAAGATATTTAGTCCTTTCATTCAACCCTCGATTAAACCAAAGCTGCTGACTTGCTGTCCCATTAATATCAAATGATACGTAGTCTGTTGTAGGCTCTGCATTGCAATGTGCGAGATCGGACGAACTAGCGACTTCTCAAATCAGTGGGACAAACCCGTTAAATTGAACTAAACATTTTTGATAAAATAAATGTTTGCTTACGTTTTTTCAACAACAGTGACCATAGACCTTTATGAACTTGTTCTTAAAAACTTTTTATTCTAAATAGATAGAGTCGACGCTAGTGCATTATCTTCCCAAAAACTTCAATTGATTAGTCTCCCACATTCTCCTACCTATCACACTTCATACCTACATCACAAAGATTGGTTCTACAGATGGATTTAGCTGCATGCAACTGTGTAGCGGCTGACTGCGGCTGTTCCGCGGTCAGATACTTCCGTGTAATAATACGTGACAGAACACGGCGTGTCATTGTATTCAAATGCGAAAATATTGGATATTGATTTTATGATAATACGCGCCTTCAACTGAGTTCTTTCCACATTCGTCGCCATTCGCAATGTATCTATCGTGCACAGATAATCTTAGGCCCGTATTTGATAAACAGCACTCGAGTCTGACAGCTAGTTCGAGTTCGTATCAGGAATGTCATTCCAGTACAAAATTGCCTGTCAAATACGCACTTAATATTGCTCTAAATCTTGAGATCGCTTTATAAATACGAGCCTCAGAGACTCTATCGTGTATTTCTGCTGAGTACCGAGGAGCTGAATTTTAACATTCAGTAATTCCACACTATGCCGTTTTTTTGTAGAGAAATTGCGTCAATTTTATTTGACTAAAAATTTTAGGACTAGTTTAATACCTGGTAGGTATTTCAAAAATGAAAAATGTATATTGTTTTATTCTTCTTCGGCAGTTAATAAGTATAAGATTTTTTACAGTATCTTGTCTTATCTACAGGAAGTAGCATGGAAGTTCATATAAAAAACATTAACAACATTATATAGCATGAAAGTTGGTTAAAATCAGCTTCTTCTTCTTCTTAGCGTGTCGCGACGAATCAAATTTTCTCAGCCCAAAAAGTTGCCACACAGATTGCGTTAAAATCAGCTGCAGTGTAGTGTAGGTACTTATAGGTAGTCGCAATGTAGATTCAGCTCGTATAAGAAACTTAATGGTCAGCAAATATTTATTCAGCACCAATGATATTCAGCACCGTCTAACTCTAGTTCCTAACATCCTAACTAAGAGAAATTTGTTCTATGAAAACTGTTTTCTCCAATAAATCGGCCCATCCCCTATTTCAATGCATGACAAAAGGAGCTCTATCAATAATGCAATACGGATTATTTTTCACGCCTGAATGAACGGTGAAAATGGAGTCTACTTTTGATACAAAGCTGCTATTTATACTTCTTTTGACCCAACAACGCAAATAAAAGATGGAAGATGATACTACATTGGTTTTTCTATCATTTTCTATGAAGGGTATGATATGAGCCATGTTCCCCAAAAAACTTAGAATTTTATAATATAGCTTTCCGCCTCACGATGCCACTACTTATTGGATTTTCCCTGGAAACGTAAGTATAAGTTTAAATCAATATTTTCCTGCGGTTAAATATAGCTTACTTAAAATCACAATTATCATCTGTACCTCCTTTATATCTGCTCAGGAATTAGTCAAATAAAACAAGATCAGCTGTAAGTATTAATATAATTTTGAAAAAAAAACAACCTCTTGAAATCTCGAAAAATATATAGCACATACTCACCTGTCTCTATAAATCTTACGTAAAGGAAACGACAATAAAGCTTTGAATTTCCTTTCAACTAAAACTCTTCACATTTTCACGTCTAAGTTGTATAAAGGTGTATGGTATCAAAAGCATCTTCGTTAATTTTAAACTTAGAACGTTCTCTTGAAGCTGTAAGGAAGCGTCTGCAAGAAATTTATGGCTCTTCATTTTCAAACCTTCGTTAGTAGTGGAAAAAAGAAAAGTAAAATTCTCACACTAATGAAACTTTTTGAAATAAATGTAAACGTTGAGAGGCGATGAGGCGATGAAACTCATAATAAGATTAAGTTTCTATTTGCTGCAGGTAGGTTTCCACATGTTTTTAAAAATGCAGGTTTTTAGAAGTTTAGGTTTTTAACTACGGCACTCCGTACGACACTCATTTTATGTTGAAATTTTTGATTTCAGTGTGTCTGTTTTTTAAAGTGTTTCTTTCCATAAACCTACCAATATTTATGAGGTTATCAAACATTCGAAGGGCTTGATTAGCTATGACACTTGCAGTGTTACTGAGGACGTAACTAAAATGGAAAAACATAACAGTTCAGTGAAGACAGCCGAAAATGCTGAGATCCCCGATAGCGCTTGTTTAGCACAAACCTGGCTTCGCGCCAAAAAGTATCACTGAAGAAATTGTGAGCAAATTTACGGTCACGCACTCAACTATGAGTGGCCTCCCGCGAAGAAACATCCCGACCTAATGGGAAAAGTAGGCCAATCGAATAGTTTTCATAAGATAGCACTCGACATAACTTCTGTTAGTAAACAAGGATAACCTTTCAGACCTTGCCTGTATTTTCAACATCGAATCCCACTGTTAGTTATCCCCGTCAACAAAGTACGAAAAGATAGGCATCCAGCCAAGTTATTTATCATGGAAAATATTTATCTGCCTAAAATATTTCAAACACAAAAACGAAAAGATTTTACGCCAAAGCGGAAACACAATACTGGCTGATAATGGCTACAAAAGCAGTCTACAAAAAAAAGATTTGTTACAGCTATAAAAAATAAAACATTATTGATTTAGTGCTGGCACATCACCGCCGAATAGCGATAAAAACTAAATTTTAAAATCAGAACCCTTGTCACCCGCTGACTGACAGTAATTTTGCTTTGACAACTGAGTTTTTAAAAGTAAATAGTTGGAACTATTTCAACAAATGTTTTGATTTTTTTCGTTTATTTGGTTATTTATAAATTCCAATCATGCAGTCTGTTGTGACTTTTGAAAAGCCAGTACCGCATTTAACTTTACCGGATTGGGATGCCCGCTTGTATGGATTACAGGTAAATTATAATGCTATTATGTTTTCACAGAAATACACCAATAAGGATTGGTAGTTTCAACATACTTCACAATAGTACGGCGGTTAGCCGGAAAAGTTTGCAAACTGGCGTGATGGGATGAATGGGTCTCAGACTGGTTGTACACATCCTAAGGTAACTTTTGAGATATGTTGCCCTGGTGGGTACACTCTATGGATCTGCAGGCAGGGTCGGTTAGGTTACTATATAGGAGCAATTACAGTATTTCAATTATATAGGAGTGGTGCTCGAACAAAGTTTGGAGCTCACCCTGGTCAAATTCACATCGCGGTGAAAAAAATCCAAAATGGCGGAAAACAAGATGGCCGCCATACAAAATAAAAAGTCGAATATCTCCTAAACGATGAGAGATAGATGGAGAGTGCTCGAATAAATGTTATAGGGAATGATAGTAGGTAACCTCCGGTGATCACGAAAATCCAAGATGGCGGATCCAAAATTCAACCCATCACGCGAAAGTGCAAGCTTTGTCCTGATTTTGACCCTTAACCGCCGTACTACAAGGTTTACAAGCAATACAAAAGCAATTTTGAAAGAACAGTGGTATACCTTAACTATGCAAAACCAATTACCTAAGTTTTCACGTAAACGTAGACTAAATAGTAATATAAGTTCGCATCTTACAAAAATAACTTCCAAACACCGAACCCATAAAGTGTTCCACTGATGATCTGATCAGTTTGCTAACTACATAAGAGCATTAAGTCTACATACTTAAGTCTGAAAGTAATTAAGGCTCGTATTTATAAAGCGATCTCAAGATTGAGAGCAATATTGAGTGCCTGCTGATTTGACAGGTAATTTTGTACTGGAATCACATTTCTGATACGAACTCAAACTCGCTGTCACTCTTGAGAGCTGATTATAAATACGGGCCTTAGTCTTAGATATTATTACATATTATATTATTTCTAC